>ML297294.1:0-16306 GCA_005239495.1 Nicotiana undulata
GAGGTCGTGTGGAAGGGGAGGGGTTCTTGACCATAATCCAACCATTGCGATAATTATCAAAATATTTAAAAAACTGACTTAGTTTATGAAATGGGAAGGGCATAAACTAAATATAGTTTTAATCCAGTCCCTTCTTTACAATTAATACAAAAAGAAAACTAATTTATTACATTCTATTTTTCTACTGTACATTTCCATAGTAAAATAACAACAAATGAGTAATGTAAATCCGCTGCTACTCCTGTGCGAGCTAGCAAACCCCTTCACGTCTTCGTCTTGTGTTTCCACAACATTTTGGTCACTTTAGTCATCTTCTAAGGAGTGAATCTGACCATTTATAGGTTTAGATCCGTTTCCTTGATGCTTTCTTACCAGTTTTGACTCTTTACATAACAACATAGCCATTAAGTATTTGTGCATTTTATTAAGGGGTGAATCTGACTATTAGGAGGTCAGATTCATCTCCCCTAATGCAGATTCAACTTACCATACAGTTTGTATCCCCTCACATGATAATTTAGTAATTAAAGTAAATGTTTGTGCACTATTACGGGGGTGAATATGACCATTAGAAGGTCAGATTCATCTACCCTAGTGCAGATTCTCTTGATAGAGACTGAAACAAGCATAAAGCAAATATTCAACTCATTCTTATTGATACTTAATAACACAAAATTCATATATTCATAGTCTAAAATTAATAGGAATTAAGTAGTACTAGACAGGTACCACAAAACAGTTTAGAATTCAGGTTTTTACACAAACGGAGAGAAAGGAAATTCAGTTATAAATACAGATTTGCACAACAACAAAAATAGAAGTTCAGATCTGGCAATTTCATTTAGAGTAAGCTGTTATATACCTTTTTTAAGAGAAAATAATAGAAGTCCTGGACCAAATAAAGGTCAGGCAAGTATGAAAACATCAAGAAATGAGAGAAGACCCAGCAGCAACAGACAGCAAACCAAAACCAGGAAAAAACCAATGAAATTAACCCAGGAAATTCGAGTGTAGACACTTAGAATTCTCTGAATCAGGATACCTAGAAAGAACAAGAATCTGATAATCAAAGCAGTGTACTGATAGGTTTTCTTCAAAAGAAATAACCAGATTTCTTTTCTCCTTTTATTTCTCTACTGATTTTTGAAAGCTTTTTTTTTTTTGAGTAGCCGCTGCTGCTATGATTTTCTGTGTGTGTAGAGCTCTTTTTTTTTTTTAGGTCCAAGTGTCTAAAAAAAAGTCCCCTAGGCTGCTGAATATCTTAGTCTATTTATAGGGAGATTTTTGGGTTGCATCTTTTGGAATATACCTTATCTAATAGGCTGAAATAGTACATGTACAGTTGTTCATCCTTATCCTATTGGACAACTGTACCTTCTTCTAGAACATTCCTATATTTCAAGCCCTCATCCCCCTTAAGATTTACTGTTTTATCCTAAAAAATCTGATTTTCTTGATATTTCCCTACTCTAGAAGGTTCTTGGGTTGTTACACCCAAGATTCCCTTAACTAAAAATCTTAAAATACGCTTTAAAGTCTATAGAATTACCTTTTAGGTAACTAAGGTTAAAGTTGATTGGGGTTATCTATTTAACTCTAGTTAATTGTCTTGAGTGAGTAATTAATTCTATAAAGCTGAATTTTAACTTATGTTAATCACTTTTAGGATCTTGGTTTAATCAAAGATAGTTAGTTAGGTTGATCATTAGCTAAGGAGTAACTTTATTCTAAATTAATTAATTAGTATCTAAACCTTTGTTATCTTATCAAGATTTATTAATAAACTAATTACTCTAGATTGATTAGATTAAACTCCTTAGACTTAGTTAATTGGTCCAATTATCTTATTGTTAACTACTAGTTATTTTCAATTATGCTTGAGTTAACTAATCGAAGGTTAATTGATTAAATCTCCTATTAGTCAAACTAGGTTTAGCTTGCTACTTAAGGTAAATTGATCAATTTAATTCCTAAGTTAACTGATTTAGTTTGGTGAATTCCACTCAACTACCTAAAATCAGAAGCTTAATTGATAATAAACCTAGGTTAACTAATTGTTTTAGTTAGTTAATCTTAAACTAATTATTTTAGACAGATTTTAGGATTTAGTTAATTACCTAAGAGACTGTTAGATTTAGGTTAACCTATTAGACAAGTGTCTTATTAGGGCAACCTTAATTTAAGATTAAACTAGATTGATTCACGATCCTGCACTTGTTCAGGGTTAACTAATCTACTAATTAATTGAGTAACTAATCGACTAAATCAATCAATCATGAGAGAGAGAAAAATAAATTAGTCAACAAGGCGAACATGTTTACTGAGGCAGCCATGAACTAGTAAGATTATATACTTCTTAATCTATCACTGACAAACGAATAAGAGTAGATATCATGTATTATCAATATGAATCAAAGGTGATGGCTATCTACATGGAAAACCTAGACCTTCATCTAATGAACCCTGATTATTAATCAATCAAAGCAACGAATAACATGAAGCAACGACAAGGAAATGGAATCTAACACTAATGGTGACAGAACAATTAAAGGCAGAGTATTGAGGAAAAGGGGAGAAAAGACTAAACCTAAAATGAATAGAATTTCAAGAACTAACACGGTTTCATGTGTTAATGTCATGCAAAGAACAGTAAAGAGAGGAGTTTACGGACATGATATTGACTAACAAAAAATGACTTGATACAAACAATGCCGAAAAATTTGAAGGTCACTGGACCTTGCCGAAATCTGGCGGGTCTTGAAAATGACTTCAATCCACATGAATCAATATCCCTCGACGAGGGATATCGATCCATGTAAGTAGAAGCCATTGAAGGTCTTCAACTCGACCGGTAGGGGAAGCTAGGGTTTCTGTATCCCTAGATCTAAAATTGGAGAAATCTGAGCGAGTATTTGACGAAATTAATGGTATGGTGTGATTGGGGATTATGAGAGGATCGCCTGGGTAAAATTTGGGCTGGATTGGTTGAGCTCCGCCGCCGGAGGCGATTTTCGGCCGGCGGAGTTAGGGCGGGGGGACGGTGGGACTAGGGCGGTGGCCGGCTGGTCTCTAAGGGGGAAAGAGAGAGATGAAGAGAGGGGTGGGTGTTAGACTTAGGCAACTGGGGGGTAGGGGCTTTAAGACAGTAATATAGTAAAAAAGTGTGGGGTTCCCAGTCATTAGATCAAATGAGATCAACGGCTGGGACCTGTCCTAGTTGAAACGGGGTCGTTTGGACGGGTGTTAGGAGCAGGCCAGGTAGGGGATTTGGGTTGGTTAATTTGGGTATTGTAGAGATGGGTTCTTGGACCTGGGTAATTTCAGCCCAGGTCCAATTTTAAGCTCTTTAACTACTAAACCATTTACTTTAATTTAATTTAATTTAATTAAATCCAAAAATGTAGTAATTAAGTTTAAACCTTATTTTCCATCTAATTACAGATTAATTGAGAATAAATCAACCAATTTTATATTTCTAATTAAATCTATGACTTATAAGATAAAAATGATTAATTTTAGTAATTAGTTGTTAAAAAACTACATTACACCAAATAACCACTATTCGTTCATTTTTAGTTCAAATTAATTACAAATAATGAGTTCATAATCCTTTGATAATGGTGACACAATTTTAATAATTTTACAAGATAAATTATGAATATGCAAAAATGCAAACAATTCACAATTAATCACTAAAAATCAACAAAATTCATAAAATCAATTAATTTTATTGAGATTTTTATAGGATGATATGGTGAGTAAAAATCACGTGCTCACAGACTTCACTACCTTTCAGTTGAAGGGCAGAGCTCGCAGATGGTGGCAGTCTTACATCCATAGTAGGCCGACAAATTCTCCTCCTATCACTGGGGGGGCAGTTCACTCAGCTATTCCTAGACATATATATCCCACCATCTGAGAGGGAAGAGCTGCAGTATCAGTTTGAGCAGCTAGAGCAGGGACATATGTTAGTGACGGATTATGAGGATAGATTTTCAGAGCTGTCACGCCATGCACTCATGATACTACCTACGGATGCTGAGAAAGTGCGGAGATTTGTAATTGGGTTGCATCCAGGTATTAGGGCCACCATGGCCCGAGAGGTGGAGATGGGTACTCCTTACTAGCTCGTGGTAGAGATTGCTTGCAGGATCGAGGGGTATCGGTCGAGGAGCAGGGAGCAGGGGCATCAGGACAAGAGGGATAGATTCTCCAGAGATTTCAGAGGTACCCCAGTTAGGGGCAGAGGTCAGTTTGGTGGTGGTCAGCCCAGTATGCCTTCATATTCAGCACCCCAACCACCTCCCCGAGGTGTTCCAGCGAGGCCTCATTTCAGTTCCATGCCAGAGCGTTCCTACCGCCCTCCAGCTATTCAGAGTTCACCCAGTGGTTATTCTAGTCATCGGGGATCCTCTAGTCCCTACTTCAGTGTTATGCTAGAGGGTTCACATCGCTCTCCAGCCATTCAGGGTTCTTCTTCAGGGCAGCAAGTTATGGTACCTGGAGGGTTTTATGAGTGTGGGGATCCAGGTCATATGAAGAGGTTTTTTCCCAGGCTTTGGGGCAAGGCCGTACAGTAGGGTTATCAGCCTATGGGTCCAGCACCAGAAGTACGGCCACCTAGAGGTGGAGGAAAGGTTGGCAGGGGTCATCCTAGAGGTGGAGGCCAGTCAGTGGGAGGTCAGTCAGCTCATGTTCACTCAGGCGGAGCTCAGTCTTCCGGTGCTCTAGCTAGATTCTATGATATTCCGGCCAAATCAGATGCAGTGGCCTCAGATGCCGTGATCACATGTATTATTTCAGTATGTGGCAGAGAGGCCTCAGTGTTATTTGATCCAGGGTCCACCTATTCGTATGTTTCAGCCTTATTTTCTCATTTTCTTGATGTTCCTCGTGGGTCCTTGGGTTTTCCTATATATATGTAACCACTCATGTGGGCAATTCTGTAGTGGTTAGAGCGAGTCTATCGGTCTTGTGTGATCACCTTCTATGTGTTCGATACCAGAGCGTACCTTCTATTGCTCGACATGGTTGATTTTGAGGTTATTCTAGGCATGGATTGGCTATCTCCTCATCATGTCGTGCTAGATTGCCATGCCAAAATAGTTAGTTTGGCCATGCCCGAGTCGCCAGGTTGGAGTGGAGAGGTTCCTCAGTTAGTGCTGCTAGCCGGGTTATTTCATTCCTGAAGACTCGACACATGGTCGAGAAGGGGTGCCTGGCATATCTTGCTTATGTGCGGGACACCACCGCAGAGTCTCCGACGATTGATTCAGTGCCACTTGTTCGAGAGTTTGCTGATGTATTTCATTCAGACCTTCTAGGCATGCCTCCGGATCGTGATATTGATTTTTGCATTGATGTAGCTCCAGGCACTCAGCCTATTTCCATTCCCCCGTACCGTATGGACCCGAAAGAGTTGAAAGAGTTGAAAGAGTTGAAGGAGCAGCTCGAGGAGTTTTTGGCTAAAGGGTTTATCAGACCGAGTGTATCGACGTAAGGTGCCCCAGTCCTATTTGTGCAGAAGAAGGATGGATATATGCGGATGTGTATTGACTACCGCCAGTTGAACAAGGTCACCATTAAGAACAAGTATCCCTTTCCGCCCATTGATGATTTGTTTGACCAGTTGCAGGGTGCTCGGGTGTTTTCTAAGATTGAATTGAGATCGGGATATCATCAGTTGAAGATTCGGTCCCCAGATGTTCCAAAGACTGCTTTCCGTACGAGATATGGTCACTATGAGTTCCTGGTGATGTCTTTTGGCTTGACTAATGCCCCAGCAGCATTTATGGACTTGATGAATAGGGTGTTCAGGACGTATATTGATTCCTTCGTCATCGTCTTCATTGATGACATCTTGATTTACTCACGTAGCCTGGGTGAGCATGAGCAACATTTGAGAGTTGTGCTCCAGACCTTTCGGGAAAAAAAGTTATATGCTAAGTTCTCCAAGTGTGAGTTCTGGTTTGATTCCATGGCATTCTTGGGACATGTGGTATCCAGAGAGGGTATCAAGGTTGATCCTATGAAGATTGAGGCAGTTCAGAGTTGGCCGCGTCCTACTTCAGCTACAGAGATCAGGAGTTTATTGGGCCTAGCAGGTTATTATTGCCGATTTGTGGAGGGGTTCTCTTCTATTGCAGCTCCATTGACTAGATTAACTCAGAAGAATGCCTTGTTTCGATGGTCTGACGAGTGTGAGGCGAGCTTTTAGAAGCTCAAGACAGCATTGACCTCAACACCAGTTCTGACATTGCCTTCCGGTTCTGGGATGTATACAGTATATTGCGACGCTTCATGCTTGGTTTGGGATGTGTGTTGATGCAGGAAGGGAGAGTTATTGCTTATGCTTCGCGCCAGCTGAAGGTTCATGAGAAGAATTACCATGTGCACGATTTGGAGTTGGCGGCGATTCTCTTTAGATTTGGAGGCACTACTTGTATGGTGTGTCCTGTGAGGTTTATACGGATCACCACGGCCTACAACACTTGTTCAAGCAGAGGGATCTTAATTTGAGGCAGCGTAGATGGCTTGAGTTATTAAAGGATTATGATATAACCATTCTTTATCATTCGGGCAAGGCAAATGTGGTAGCAGATGCATTGAGCAGGAAGGTAGAGAGTATGGGTAGTTTGGCTTATATTGCAGCAAAGGAGAGACCTCTAGCCTTGGACATTCAGTCCTTGGCTAATCGCCTGGTGAGATTAGACCTTTCAAAGCCTCACCGAGTTCTAGCACATGTGGTTGATCAGTCTTCATTATTGGGAAAGATTAAGGCCCGACAGTATGATGATCCGTGTGTGGCAGAGCTACGGGAGACAGTGGTGCCAAGGAAGTTACTATTGGCAAGGATGGCATTCTGAGACTTCAAGGCCCCTTATGTGTTCCTAATGTTGATGGCCTGAGGGAGCGGATTTTAGAGGAGGCACATAGCTCACGGTATTCTGTTCATCCTGGTGCTACGAAGATGTATCATAATTTGAAGCAGCACTTCTGGTGGTGGCGGATGAAGAAGGACATAGTGGGGTATGTGGCTAGATGTCTTAATTGCTAGCAGGTCAAGTACGAGCACCAGAGGCCAGGAGGCCTACTTCAGCAGATGCCCATTCCTGAGTGGAAGTGGGAGCGCATCACTGTGGACTTCGTGGTTGGGTTGCCTCGGACTTTGTGGAAGGTTGACGTGTTTTGGTTCATTGTTGATAGATTGACCAAATCAGCGCATTTTATTCCAGTGGCTACTACTTATACTTCTGAGAGGTTGGCCCAGATCTACATTCGGGAAATAGTTTAGTTGCACGGGGTGCCGGTGTCTATTATATCAGATCGAGGTCCTCAGTTAACCTCACA
This sequence comes from Nicotiana undulata, assembly GCA_005239495.1. NCBI lineage: Eukaryota > Viridiplantae > Streptophyta > Magnoliopsida > Solanales > Solanaceae > Nicotiana > Nicotiana undulata. The sequence goes on from ML297294.1 coordinate 7,351, forward strand.
CTTCTAGAGAGCATTGCATAGTGAGTTGGGCACCCAGATAGATCTCAGCACAACATTTCACCCTCAGACTGATGGTCAGTCGGAGCATACAAATCAAATATTGGAGGACATGCTCAGGGCATGTGTGATTGACTTTAGAGGTTAGTGGGACCAGTTCTTGCCTCTAGCCGAGTTTGCTTACAATAATAGTTACTAGTCCAGCATCGAGATGGATCCATTTGAGGCTTTGTATGGTCGGCGATGTCGTTCTCCTATCGGGTGGTTTGAGCCTAGCAAGGCTAAGTTATATGGCATTGACCTGGTGAAGGATGCTTTAGAGAAGGTAAAGTTGATTCAGGAAAGGCTCCACACAGAACAGTTCAGACAGAAGAGTTACGCGGATCAGAAGGCGCGTGATGTATCATTTATGGAGGGAGATAAGGTCATGTTAAAGGTCTCACTGATGAAGGGTATTATGAGGTTCATGAAGAAGGGCAAGTTGAGCCCACGATTTATAGGTCCTTTCGAGGTATTGAGGCGAGTTGGAGAGGTTGCTTATGAGCTTGCTTTGCCTCTCAGTTTATCAGTAGTTCATCTAGTCTTTCATGTATCCATGCTCCAGAGGTATCACGCCGAATTCTCTGATGTGCTTGATTTCATCACTATTCAGTTGGATGAGAAGTTGGGCTACGAGGAGGAGCCAGTTGCTATTATTGACAGGCAGGATCGCCAGTTGAGGTCCAAGAGAGTTTCTACCGTAAAGGTCCAGTAGAGGGGCCAGCCAGTCGAGGAAGCAACTTGGGAGTCCGAGGAGGACACGCGGAGCAGATATCCACATCTATTCAGCTCCTCAGGTACGATTCTAGACCCGTTCGAGGACAAACATTTGTTTAAGAGGTGGAGAATGTAACGACCCGACCGGTCATTTCATGTTATCGGACCCCATTCCCCTAAATGAGACTTTCAGTAGCGGCTTATTATGATTTATGACTTGCGGGGACGGGTGGTTCGGGATTCGGAAGTGGTTAGAGTGGTATAGGAACACTTGGTTTCTTAAGGTTGGCCTTAAGGCCAAGTTTGACTTTAGTCAACATTCTTAGCAAACGACCTCGGAATCGAGTTTCGACGGTTCCGTTAGCTTCGTATGATGATTTCGGACTTGGGCGTATGTTTGCAACGGGTTTTTGGATGACCCGGGGGCGTTTCGGCACCTAATAGTGAAATAGTGAAATTTGATGTGGAACGTGTTTTAGTGTTATAAAGGTCCGAACGGAATTCTGAGACCGGGAATAGTTCTGTTATGTCAATTAGGACTTGCTCGCAAAATTTAATGTCATTTGGAGTAGTATAGGTCTGTTCGGTGCATTGATATCGGATTCAAGAAATTGAAGTTCTTAAGTTTGATCTTTAGGGGTTTTGAGGTGTGATTTTGAATTTTAGCGTTGTTTTGAGTGTTCCAAAGGCTTGAACGAGTCCATATTATGATTTTGGGACTTATTGGTATATTTGGACGGGGGCTCGGGTGGGCCCAGGTGCCTCTCGGGCACTAAGCGAGGCCAAAAACCAGCTGAACTAGTTGTTGGTGCACCTGATCTGGTGTGACCGCAGGTGCGGTTGCCCAGTCGCAGGTGCGGGACCGCTCCTGCGGTCCCAGCCTCGCAGGTACGACCCCAAGGTGGGCTGCCCATTCCTCGCAGGTGCGGACCCTTTCCCACAGGTGCGGAGCTGCTGGTGCGGACTCCTGTCCGCAGGTGCTAGCCCAGGCCTTTGTCCCATTTCCGTAGGTGCGAGCAAATGCTTGCAGGTGCGAGACCGCATGTGCGGTCCTTGAGCCGCAGGTGCGGAACCACTATAGGCTGTGAGTTCTTTATAAACACGGGATTAGCTCATTTCCTCCATTTCTTTCCACCATTAAAGACCTTGGGAGCTTGGAAAAAGGGACTCCACCACCTAACTACTAAAAGGTAAGTGAATTCTACCATAATTTTAGTTTAATGCATTAATTTCTAGTTAGATTAACCTTCTCATTAGTGAAAAATCAAAGGTTAGGGTAATAACCTAGGGCTTATGAAGATTTAGGGAATTACCCATTTATTGGCTATGGAATCATACAAATATCATATATTAACGATCCTTAGGATATGGGTGAGTACTTCCTTCAAAACTTTCCGACATCCGAGCATGCGGGCCCGAGGGTGAATTTTGGGATTTCTTCAAGTACGATGAAATAACTAAGTAAATAGGATAATTCCATACTTTTGAGTATAAAATGATATATTTATGTAACATTTGGCTAGTTTCGAGTCCTTGGGTGACGAGTTCGGAGTTTCAGGCGCTTTCTTGACCCGGGGAGTAGGTTCGACACGAGGTGAGTCTCCTTTCTAACCTTGTAAGAGGGAAATTGTCCCCATAGGTTATCTTAATGCTATTTGTTAATGTTTGTGGGAGATACATACGTACAAAGTGACAAGAGTCCGTACGTAGCGGCTATTATTGTTATGTCTGGGTAGTTAGGCCCACATCATGCCTTGTGTTTTTCCTCGAAACGAATTATATGCTTCATGAATTCGTGTTATATGTAACTTTGTTCCCTGAGATCATGGAATTTGATAATATAAAGGAATTGTTCACTGGAAAGTAATTTATGAAGAATATTGTGTGTGCATGTGACTGCTTCGCAAATTTACATTCCGCGAGCGGAGTGTTATTTCCCCCACTCTCATGGGTGCGGGCCGTACGCCACGGCGGATTGAAAGATACATTATGGTTTGGGCCGTTCGACCCTCGGCAGTGCACATGTTTGATTATTATGATGGCTCAGACCGGTTGTCCTTATCCAGTATGCGTATGCTAAATTGTTAAAGGTTTCACGGATATTAAAATGACAAATATTTGGGGAAAACGAAGCAGTAATTGTTTATTTACTTCCAGAATTTATTTGCATTGCGGTTACCTTTAATGTTTACTGCCTTTATTATCCTCATATGCCTATTGTTGTTATCATACCTTGTTAATTTATATTGTTGGACCCTAGTGAGTGTCAAGTCGACCTCTTGTCACTACTTCTTCGAGATTATACGGGATACTCACTGGGTACATATTTATTTATGTACTCATGCTACGCCTCTGTACTTAATTGTACAAGTTCTGAGGTGGGTGCTTCTGGTTATCAGACCGGAGCTAGATTCTGATTATAACTGGACCTGACTTCACGGTGAACTGCTTCTCCTGACGATCCTCAGCAACACCATAGGGTTTTCTTTTGTTATTTCCCGTCTATTTCTTTCAGACAGTGGGACTGTATAGTATATCTTTTGTATATTCTGTTAGTATGCCCGTAGGACTTGTGACACTAGCTCCTGGCACACACGTGGTAGATATTATGGCTTACGGGTCTGTATATATTTTGGCTCACGCCTTATGACTGCTTTTGGTTAAATTGGCTAATTACCCTATTCAATTAATGCTTTAAGTTTTAAAAACTTAGCACGTGTTGGAATGTTTTACCAAATATGGGAGAATCCTTAGTAAATTGAGTGTTGGCTTGCCTGACCCCGGTGTTGGGCGCCATCACGACCTGGGTTAGAATTTTGGGTCGTGACAACTCAAATGATCTTATGCTAAGCTTGTTCACAGTTACGGAAAAATAGATATTCTTTTCAAGTATAATAGAAAAATCCAAATCTTTCACTAGAATTACCAAAATATGAGTATATCAAAAAATGATTTTTCCAAACTTTCAACAACAAATAAGATATTTCATTATCACATAGAATGAGTAAATTACATCTATATGCCTACATGTCAATATGCATGTCAAGTCGTCACGTATCATATACCGTCTAGCACGAGAATATACATCTCAAGTCCTACATGTCAAATCATGAATGTTACAATATTGTGTAGCTTGATAAAAAATACATCTCTATGCCTACATGCAAAATATGCATATCAAATTAGTGATTTCACTGTGATATTCCCAGGTACTCTCACCCTCAACATACTCAATTTGTTTGTCTCATTTTCCCAATTCATCACACTAATACAATCACTCAACATTGTACGGGTGCCTTGATAACTAGTGATTTGTACCTATTATTTACTTCCGTTTTCTTAGGTTTTGAGACGAAAGTGATTAAGATACTCCTAAAAATCGATGCAAGTTGTTTAAATTACAGGAATTGAGTTGAATTGAAGATATTGACTTAAAATGACTCAAAAGGAGCAGAATCGTGCATTGAACCAGAACCCAGCAGAAATGCAGTTGTAACGACCCGGTCTGTCGTTACGCGAAACCTGCATTATAATTGTTGTTGTGACTTATTATAGATTGGTTATTCTGTTATTAATGTGTTAGAGTTGATAGGCTTGAAATCGGAGTGGTGAAATGAGAACTCAGGCACTTAGTCCTTAAAAATAGCCTTAAAATGGGGAAAGTCAACTAAGAGTTGACTTATTGGTAAACGACCTCGGAATGGGGATTTTATGGCTCGGATAGCTTCGTTAGCTGATTTGGGACTTAGGAGTGTGTTCAGAATAATGTTGTGATATCCGGTGTAGAATTAGGCTTGAATTGGTGAAAGTTAGTTTTTGGCGATTCTGGCCGGCAGTGGAAAATAAGCTATCGGGGTCGGAATGGAATTCCAACAGTTGGAACAAGTTTGTAATGTCATTTTGGACTTGTCTGCAAAATTTCAGGTCAATCAGAGTTGATTTGGATAGTTTCGGCATCATTGGTGAAAATTTAGAAATATCAAAGTTCTTAGGCTTGAATCCGATAAACATTTGGAGTTTTGATGTTAGTTTTGGTGTTTTGAGAGTGCAACTAAGTTTGAATGATGTTATGGGATATGTTGGTAAGTTTGGTTGGGGTCCCAAGGGGCTCGGGATTGATTTCGGGTGGTTAACGGGCATTTTTGGACTTGAAAACACTACTGGTTTTCCGGTGTTTATGCAGCTGGAATTTGTTCACTGCGATCGCGAGGAATGGTCCACGATCGCGTAGGGTGAGTGGCTTAAGCAGTGTGATCGCGTGGACTTGATCGCGATCGCGTAGGGTTAGCTGAGGAATGGCAGATTTTTTGTTCTTCGCGATCGCATGAAAGATTTCGCGATCGCGTGAGTTGAGCGGGGTGTAAAGTGTGATCGCGTAGTGGAGTTCGCGATCGCGTAGAGTAATTGGGCGTGAGGGAGCAGTTGATAATGCATCGCGATCGCGTGGGCACGATTGCGATCGCGTGAGGTTGTGTGAGGGTGAAGCGCGATCGCAGCCTTAAGCACGCGATCGCGGAAGTCAAAGGACGTTACACTATGCGATCGCAGGGGCAAGGCTGCGATCGCGGTGAAGGACTCACTGGGCATATTTAAATTAAACCCTCCGCAACTTAAACCCCTTTTTACACTATTGTTGTACGGGAAAGAGCTCTTGGGGGCGATTTTGAAGAGTGAAATCCTTGTTCTTCATTGAGGTAAGTGTTCTAGTCATTAAAACTCGATTATGGGTGATTANGTCAAACGAACTCCGATTTTGGTGTTCTTTATATGTACGGAATCGTGAGAAGATGAAGAACACTGTTCTGAAAAAACTTATGAGTTTCAAGACGCGGGCCCGGGGGTCGGATTTTGCCCGGTTTCGGATTTTTGAGTTAAAATTGATATCTTTCGATTGGAATTTATTCCTTAAGCATATGTTGATGGTAAAAATTTGAACTTGGTAGATTTGGAGCCTTCGAAGGTTGATTCCAGAGGCAAGCGCATTGCGGATTAGTTTTCGGGCTAGTTTTGAGGTAAGTAATGTCTTTAAATCCTGTTCTGAGGGTATGAAACCCCGGACTATGCACCTTTCACGGGTTTTGAAAGAAAAAGGTGGAAACTTTGGAACATGTTTCCTATTTAGGCGACTATTGAGTTGCGAAACCGATTTTTAAGCCTTTGCTTAAATAGTATTTATACATTATGATATGTTTTGGGCTGTAAGCCATGTTTGGGGCCTAGTGCCGATTTGTTTACCCCTTGGGGGATGTTTTTACTATTTTCCTCACTGCTATGTTATGATTTTTCACTCAGTCTTTTCTGTGAAATTGTTTTGACACTCAGAGTATTTTGATACTACTTCTTGAAAATGAAATACTGTTTTTGGGTCGAGAACCCGGTATATTTATGGCCTGAAGGGCAAATTGAGAGTGTCTGACTGAGTGAGGTTGCTGGCCTGTATTGTGAGGATGATATGATATGAGTGAGGCTGCGGGCCTATATTGTGTGTGAATTAGGCCATGTTGTGTCTTATTATTGCGCTTGGACTGTAGGAGCCCCTCCGGACTCTATAACACACCCCTAGTGAGCGTCGCTACCGATTGAGTGATGCCCGCGAGGCTTATGAAGAGTGATTGTGAGGTTTCCTGATGGGAAGAGTGATTGTAAGGTTGCCTGATGGGCAGAGTGATCGTGAGGATGCCTATGGGCTGATACTGAAAAATATTGTTACGAGAAATGATTATGGCTCGAGGGGCAGTTTTATGAAAGTTTTTACTGAGTTTTAAAACTATGATTTACTTTGTTTTCACACAGGTTTTACTGAGAATTTTACTGAGATATACTGATATTGCACTTGTTTCAAAGGTTTTCTGGAAACTGATTTCGAACTCATTATTTGATGAATACTACGTGGTGACTTGGTGTTTTACTGGTTTGTGGAATTGTGTACATGTTCTGTGTGTTTATATTACTCAGACTGTGATTTATTTTCATTACTACTGAGTTGGCGTACTCATAAAGACTCCCTGTGCCTCTGTGCACAGATTCAGGTGACGGTTCGGAGCAGTAGCTGTCCTAGTTCGTTAGCAGCTGTTTACGAGATTTCGAGGTAGCTGTCCAGCATCCACAACTTCTCCACTTCCCTTCCTTATTTAGTCTTAGCATTTGATTCAGAGACATATATTATAGTTTTAGCAGAGTTAGTTTATTTATTCTTAGATGCTCATGACTATTGACTCCAGTTCTTGGGAGGTTGTTTAGGTTAATATGGGAACGCTAATACTTTATTATATTAATTATGATGTGGTTGCTTGCTTATTATTTAATTGTGAACTATTATAATTGAACAAAAAGCGCAGTAAGGTGATGGTTGGCTAGCCTAATTCCACGATAGGCGCCATCACGACCTGTTAGGATTTGGGGTCGTGACAAGTTGGTATCAGAGCACTAGGTTGCATAGGACTCAAAGGTCATGAGCAGGTTTAGTAGAGTCTTGCGGATCGGTACGGAGACGTCTGTACTTATCTTCGAGAGGCTGCAGAACTTTTAGGAAACATCTCTATTTTCTTGAACTCTTTCGTGCCAATTTATTGATTCTCGCAATCTAAACTTACGTTGTTTCATTCTCTCACAGATGGTGAGGACACGCAATACCGATCAGGGTAACCAGGCACCAGCCAGACCCACAAGGGGTCGAGGCCGAGGTAGAGGTAGGGGACCAGCTCAGGCAGCAGCCGGGGTGGTACCACAGGATCCCCCTATCATTCAGGATCAGGTTCCCGTCAATGGTTCTCCAGCAGGACAGGCTCAGGTACCTGCAGTGCCTATTGTTATTCCGGGTCTTCAGGAGACCCTAGCTCAGATATTGACGGTGTGTTCCAGTTTGGCCCAGGCAGTTGCTATGTCCACTACTGCCACTACAGCTCAGGCTGGGGGAGGCAATCAGACTCCAGCTGCCCGGACACCTGAGTAGGTTGTACGAGGTATTCAGGCACCAGGAGCAGCCCCATTTCAGTCAGTTGCTCCCGCTCAGGATTTTGTGGTCGCTGCTATGCTTGAGGATGAGCAGCATAGGTTGGAAAGGTTTAGCAGACTTAAGCCTCCGACTTTCAGTGGCGCAGAGGGTGAGGATGCCCAAGGTTTTCTTGATAAATGCTAGAGGATACTGCGTACTGCGAGTATTTTGGAGACCATCAGGGTCTCATTTGTTACATTTCAGTTTGCGGGTGTTGCCTTTACTTGGTGGGAGTCATTTGAAAGGCGTAGGCCAGTTGGTTCAGCACCTCTCACCTGGAAGCAGTTCTCCACGATCTTTTTGGAGAAATATGTTCCTCAGTCCCACAGAGAGGAGCAGCGTAGGCAGTTTGAGCAGCTGCGCCAGGGAGAATTATCAGTTACCCAGTACGAGATGAGGTTTTCTGAGTTAGCTAGACATGCGTCTGAGATTGTCCCTACTGACAAGGAGAGGATTAGGAGGTATGTAGATTGTCTCTCGTATCATCTTCGGATTTTAATGACCAGAGAGAGTGTGTCTGGAGTTACATTTGAACAGGTTGTGGACATTGCTTGGGATATTGAGTCGGTTCGTAGGCAGGATCGTGAGGAAAGAGAGGTCAAGAGGCCTCTGGGATCAGGAAATTTCAGTGGTGCCCCTTCCAGAGGGCAATTTCAGCCTAACAGAGGTCATTAATTTAGACCTCCACAGTCAGTTCGCCCAGCATACAATGGCGTATCGTCGGGGCAGGGTCCTCCTAATGCTCATCAGAGATGTTCATCTTTTAGTGCCCTTCCAGCTCAAAGCTCCGCCCGAGCATCATCTCATCAGGGTTCGTCTGGAGGTTATCACGACGGTAGGGGTTTTCGTCAGTTTTCATCTCTGGCTCCAGGTAATTGTTATGAGTGTGGAGAGTTCGGACATGAGTGGAGGTTGTGTCCCAGCCGTCCTAATAGTTAATCTCAGCAGAGGGTCCAGCCCTCGGCTTCAGCCCCAGTTATTTCACCACCTACCCAGACCGCTAGGGGTGGTGGTCAGGCAGCTAGAGGCCGCCCTAGAGGGGGAGGTCGAGCAGGTGGAGGCCAGCCACGTATTTATGCACTTCCGGCCAGGCTTGATGCTGTGGCGTCAGATGCAGTGATTACAGGTACTATTTCAATTTTTCATAGTGATGCTTTGGCTTTATTTGACCCTGGCTCCACGTACTCTTATGTCTCATCCTATTTTGCT
>ML297295.1:1304-11901 GCA_005239495.1 Nicotiana undulata
TTCTCTGAAAGGCTGAGTTGGCCTGCTCCCTCCGTACTTAGTGACTAAGTCACCACGTCGTACATGTTACGGGATGGATTTCCCCGGGCCAATAGCCAATTATGTGTACCGAGAGGACCACCTGTGAGAGTTGCATGTTACATACATGGCATTTATTTGTTATTCACGGATTTTGACTAAGTTCTAGGGTCATTTACATAACATGATTGTCACTGATATTCTCGGTTATTTCTGAAACATTCATTATTCGAATTGTTATTTACGGAGGTTGAGTTCGTCACTACCTCCTCAGACCGTAGGTTGTTTTCGTTACTTACCTGCACACTGTGTGTGCAGATCCAGGTGCACCGAGATTTGGCGCGGATCGGTGATAGCAGCTTATCTCTCAGAGCCGACGAGGTAGCAGCTGGCGTTCGCTGTCCTTTCCCTCTTTTCCTTATTTTCCTCCTGTATTAGAAATTAGAAACTTAAAACTTCAGTATTATTTCTCAGTTGTATTGATGTTAGTAGCTCATGACTGCGTGACTCCAGATCCTAGATTGATTGTTTGAGCTTATTTCTTCTGTTAGGCTGTTTTTAACTAATTAAAAATTTCCGTATTTCTATGAGTTGAGCCAAAAATGAGTAAATTTCTCTAGTAAATGAATTGAGTATNATCCTAGATTGATTGTTTGAGCTTATTTCTTCTGTTAGGCTGTTTTTAACTAATTAAAAATTTCCGTATTTCTATGAGTTGAGCCAAAAATGAGTAAATTTCTCTAGTAAATTAATTGAGTGTTGTTGTAACGGTTGGCTAGCCTGGTTCCACGACAGGTGCCATCACAACCCGGAAACGGGTCGTGACATCAAGTTATCCCCAAGAGAGTGAGTTTTAAGTTCCCGGGTCTATTATCCAGGGTAACAGGGAGATTGACGAAGATGTCACGCATGACATCAGAGTAGGATGGATGATTGGAGGCTCGCTTCCGGTATTTTACGTGATAGAAATGTGCCGGTAAGACTTAAGGTTATGTTTTATCGAGTGGTGGTTCGACCGGCTATGATGTATGGGACTGAGTGTTGGCCAGTCAAGAACTCCCATGTGCAGAAGATGAGAGTAGTAGAGTTGAAGATTTTGAGATGGATGTGTAGGTGTACCAGGAGAGATAGGATTAAGAATGAAGCTATCAAGGACTAAGTGGGAGTAGCCTCCGTGGAGGACAAGATGCAGAAGTCGAGGCTGAGATAGTCCAGACATGTTAAGAGAAGAAGCATTGATTCTCCTGTCAGGAGGTGTGAGAGGTTGTCCATGGAGAGTTTGAGAAGAGGTCGAGGTAGGCCTAACAAGTACTGGGGAGAGGTGATTAGGCAGGACATGGCGCTGCTTCAGCTCACTGAGGACATGACCCTTGATAGGAGGGTGTGGAGGTCGAGGATTAAGGTAGAATGTTAGTAGGTAGTTTATAGTTGTTCGCCGATAGTCTTAGTAGCATGTATGTCCCTTCATATTCTTAGCTTTCTATTACGTTATGTGGTTTTGTTCGCCTCAAGTATTGTATTTAATGTTGCTATTATTTGGTACTACTTTCCTTTATCTCTCCCTTTTTCTTTTCTCTTCCATCTTTCTTCCTTCATTGCTTTCCTCTTCTTTTTCTTACCCTTCCTGAGCCGAGGGTCTATTGAAAACAGCCTCTCTACCTACATTAGGTAGGGGTAAGGTCTGAGTACGGACTACCCTCCCCAGACCCCACCTGTTGGGATCAAACTGGGTTTGTTATTTTTGTTGTTTTTTGTCTCATTCTAAAGTTGTTTTTATTTTCATGTAGTACTTAAGTTGTCGTATTTTTTCAAATGGTGTACTTTTATATTATTTCTTTTGTGAAGAAAATAAAATTTCTCAGCCTTCAATTGGATCCAAGATGAGTAATGAAGATTTATGCATTTTGGATAGTGCTACAACTCACACAATATTAAGAGAAAAGAAATTTTTCTCTTATTTGGTTATGAAAAAGGCATATGTTAATACAATATCTGGTAGTACAAAGTTAATTGAGGGCTCTGGAAGAGCGACTTTATTACTACCTGGAGGAACAATATTAACTATTAACAATGCATTGTATTGTAGTAAGTGTCAAAGAAACTTGTTGAGTTTCAAAGCTATTCGCCAAAATGGCTATCATGTTGAGACCTGTAACGAAGGAAAGATTGAATACCTTTATATTACTACAATAAAAGCGGGAAAAAATGTGTGCACGAAATATTATCCGTATTTTTTTCTGGATTGTACCACACAAACATTGGTGTGGTTGAATCATATGCCATAGTAAACAAAAGGTTTACTACTTCTAATGATCTTATCTTTTGGCATGACTGGTTAGGCCATCCCGGTTCTAACATGACACATTGAAGACAAGAAGATTCTTCAATTTAATGAATTCGCTTGTGCTACTTGTTCTCAAGGAAAATTGGTTATTAAACCATCAGCAACTAAAGTTGGGATGAAATCCCCTGTATTTCTGGAACATATATAGGGTAATATATGTGGGCCTATACACCCTCCATGTGGACCATTCAAGTATTTTATGGTCTTGATAGATGCATCTACAAGATGGTCACATGTTTACTTAATGCCAACTCGTAATATGGCATTTGCGAGATTGTTGGCCCAAATAATAAGGTTAAGAGCACAATTTCCAGATTATGCAATTAAGACAATTCGTCTTGATAATGCTGGTGAATTTACATCTCAGGCCTTTACTGATTATTGTATTGCCACTGGAATAAAAGTTGAGCATCCGGTTGATCATGTTCATACTCAAAATGGTCTAGCAGAATCATTGATTATGCGCCTCCAATTAATAGCTAGACCATTGCTAATGAGGACAAAAATTCCCCTTTCAATGTGGAGACATGCTATTTTGCATGCAGCAACACTTGTGCGCATAAGGCCAAACAGTTATCATGAAGTCTCCCCATTACAGTTGTCTTTTGGTCAGGAGCCAAATATTTCATATCTAAGAATTTTTGGATGTGCGGTATATGTTTCAATTGCTCCACCACAACGCACAAAGTTGGGTCCCCAAAGAAGGTTGGGAGTATATGTTGGTTATAAATCTCCTTCTATTATTAAATGTCTGGAGCCTATGACATGAGATTTGTTTACAGCTAGATTTGTTGATCGTCATTTTGATGAATCAGTTTTTCCAACATTAGGGGAGAAAATAAACGGCTGAAAAAAGATATAGATTGGAACATATTATATCTATCTCATTTGGATCCTCGTACAAATCAATGTGAACAAGAAGTTCAAAAGATCATTTATATGCAAAATGTTGCAAATTAATTGCCAGATGCATTTACTAACCTTCCACCGGTTACTAATCGCATATTCCAGCTGTAAATGTTCCAATTCGAGTTGATATCCTAGTTGGACAGTATGATAATGCAAATGAGTCTAGGCCACGCCTTAAACTTGGTAACCAATCGGTTCGAAGGATAAAAATCCTCAAAAAAAGAAAGGAGCAAATGATCAAGTTGATCATAACATGGAGGCAATTGCTCAATAGGAGCATAAATACATAGTAATTGATATGACCTCACAAGAGGTTCTAGTACCTAGAAATGATAAAAATGAAGATATCTCAATAAGTTATGTCTCTACAGGAAAAAAGGGGAACCGAAACAACGTTGTTGTTAACAACAGTTTTGCATATAATGTTGCAGTTGACATAATGCAACATGATGAGGATCTTGAGCCAAAATCTGTCGATGAATGTAGACAAAGAAATGATTGTCCCAAAGGGAAAAATACAATTCAAGCGGAATTGGCTTCACTTGAATAACCTGAAGTTTTCAGACCAATAGTCCGAACACCTGAAGGTATCAAGCCAGTGGGGTACAAATGGGTTTTTGTACGAAAACGAAATGAGAAAGGTGAAATCGTAAGATATAAAGCACGACTTGTTGCACAAGGATTTTCGCAAAGGCCTGGCATTGATTATATGGAGACATATTCTCCCGTGGTAGATGCGGTTACCTTCAGGTATCTAATAAATCTGCAATCCATGAAAAGCTTGATATGAGGTTGATGGATATTGTCACAGTCTACTTATATGTCTCCCTGGACAATGATTTTTTTATGAAAATCCCTGAAGGATTCAAAGTTCCTGAAGCACATAAAAGTTCAAGGGAAACTTGTTAATAAAGCTTCAGAAATCCTTATACGGATTGAAGCAATCAGGAAGAAGGTGGTACAATCGCCTTAGCGAGTATTTGCTAAAGGAATGGTACAAAAATGACCCTATTTGCCCCTGTGTCTTTATTAAGAGGTCTGGATTTGAATTTGTCATCATAGTTGTGTATGTTGATGACTTGAATATCATTGGAACTTCTAAAGAGCTTCCAAAGGCTGTAGAGTGTTTGAAGAAAGAATTTGAAATGAAAGATCATGGTAAGATAAAATTTTGTCTTGGACTACAAATTGAGCATGTAACAAATGGAATTTTTGTCCATCAATCAACATATTTAAATCGATTTTACATGGATAATGCACATCCATTGAGTACCCCAATGGTTGTGAGATCGCTTGACAAAAATAAATATCCATTTCGGCCTCAATAAAATGATGAAGAGCTCGTTGGTGATGAAACTCCATATTTTAGTACAAATGGGGCAGTGATGTATCTTGTTAACTATACCCGGCCAAATATTGCTTTTGCTGTAAGCTTATTAGCAAGATTCAGTTCCTCCCCAACAAGAATACATTGAAATGGTGTTAAGCATATATTTAGATATCTTCGGGGAACTCTAGATATGGTATTGTTCTATTCTAATGAATTCAAGTCAGAAAGGATTGCCTATGCCGATGCAGGTTATTTGTCTGATATGCATAAAGCTCGATATCAAACAGACTATTTGTTTACCTATGGAGGTACATCTATATCATGCCGTTCAATGAAACAAACAATAGCTGCCACATCTTCAAATCATGCTGAGATAATATTCATTCATGAAGATAGTCGGGAATATGTTTGGTTGAGATCAATGACTCAACATATTCAGGAAATGTGTGGTTTTCTTATGAAAAAAGATAATCCAACTATACTATATGAAGACAATGATGCTTGTATCGCTCAACTGAAAGGAGCATATATCAAAGGAGACAGAACAAAGAACATTTCACCAAAGTTCTTTTGCACGCATGATCTTCAACAAAATTGTGAAATTAATGTTCAACAGATTCGTTCATGTGAAAATTTGGTTGATCTGTTCACTAAGGCATTACCAACGTCAACATTTGAGAAGTTGAGACAGAAGATTGGAATGCGGCGTCTTCGAGAAATAAAGTGATGTTTTCATGAGGAGATGTAAGATATGTGTTGTACTCTTTTTCCCTTAGCCTAGGTTTTGCCCCACTGGATTTTCCTGGTAAGGTTTTTAACGAGGCAACAAACAAACCGTATTTGAGATATGTGTACTCTTTTTCCTTCACTAAGATTTTTTTTCCACGTGGTTTTTCTTAGTAAGGTTTTAGCGAGGCATATTATCTATTTTTGGAAATCCAAGGGGGAGTGTTGTAATAACTATAGTAATTTTGGATGTCCGCTACTCCATTACTTTCACCCATGATGTAAATAACCTCTCACTAATTATCACTATTATGATTGTAACTCACACACCTCCATAACATCTCCCCATAAACTTCCCCTATGATCTCAAAGGTTAATGTCATGTTTAAGACAATCCTTTTGTAACCTTCAATGTAATAGTATAAATAGAGGCATGAAATGTGATATGGGATACATTTGAACACTTATGAAATAAGAAAGTTACCTTTTCTTCTATTATTCTACTTATTATCTTCGTTTATATTGTTACTTTGAACTACATTTCTTAATAAATAATAATAATAACAACTATCACATTTGTTTCAAATAAGTTGAGATCGACAATTATTGTATTTTCTATTTAAACTCTTTCAACTCGATTAAATTTAAAAAATAAAATCTTATTATAAAGCTCAATTTCTTTTTATTTGATTTAACTTGATAGGCATATTTGATGGATTATTATAGGCAGCGGAAGCAATCCCAGTATCAAAATCACATGTAATCTAGACAACTAACATAATCGGGATTTCACGGGTTACCTCTTGAAGCGTGAACAAAGCTACTCTACCACGTGAGCCTTCAATTCCACAGCAACTCAATGAATTATCCACCACCCGTACGATCACGATCTCTAAGCGTTCCACGGTCTTCTACT
This sequence comes from Nicotiana undulata, assembly GCA_005239495.1. Taxonomy (NCBI): domain Eukaryota; kingdom Viridiplantae; phylum Streptophyta; class Magnoliopsida; order Solanales; family Solanaceae; genus Nicotiana; species Nicotiana undulata. The sequence continues at coordinate 7,548 of ML297295.1, forward strand.
GTGTTACCCAAATAATATCTGAAAATAGCAATTTTGTGTGGGAGAAATTCCTAGGAAAAATTTGCTGAAGATTTCGGCCACCATAACTGAAATTTTCGGCCCCCTTTTTCTAGGTGGAAAACCTTATGTATTTATAGCACAAGTTTTAAGGATTAAAACCCTTTTCCAAAACCTGTTGGATTTTTCTTTTCCACCAGAAAAATGATTCCTTTATTTCCTATTATTTTGGCACAGTAGGGGCCACATAATTTAATTAACAAGGCTCCAATTATGTAATTAATTTCTAATTTTCGAAATTAATATCTATCATAATTAATTATGAATTATTCCACTAAAAATTCGTTGCACTCCTTATTCAATTTCGAAATTCATCCATTAAATCTTATTTAACTCCCCATGTTAAGATTCATATATGAATCAATTAAATTAAATTACTGATAATTTAATTTATTGATTATTTCCTTTAGAATTTCACTTAACTTATTTCATGTGTCGGATATAAAATTCACCAGTCGGGTTTACACATAAAAACTTATAAGCTTTCATAAAGGTGTATCATCAATTTCTAAACCGAGACATGAATTTCATCAACTAACTATTACTTCGCCAATGTACATTATTATTATCCAATTTACCAGGCATATTGACCTACGAAAGAATCTCGCCTTTTAATAAATCAAAATAATAATAATATACATAGCTAATAATAATTATATCAAGATTAAGAGTATAAGTACATTTAATGGCTAGAGAGTTTATTTTATTAAGTCAGTATAAAATACTTATCTCTACTTGGTCTGTTCAATACATACAAAATGTACTAGCACAAGAAGTTGGAATTAAACCATTCCCATAATCAAGATAAATTATATTTAATCTTGTGCTACAATCATCCATGATGATTTGTCCAATTCCATCATTAGATTGTGAACTCAAACTTTATACTTATAAGAACAGATGATTTAATCTTCCGTTTATAAGCTAAACTCTATACACTAAATCATCTACTATATAAGTAAAGGACACAAACGAATATATGATCTATTTAAAACTTTATTAAATTGAATAAATAATTGTTCCATAATAAATACTATATCCAAACCAAACCCTTGGTTAATAATATATATTCCAACAATCTCCCACTTAGACTTTTAACCATAACAATTATTAGAATATACTATATCTAAACGCATGGTTAATAGTATATGCCCCAATAATCTCCCACTTAGACTTATAACCATGCATCTACAACTTTCTCATGCATTCTTTTTACATGACTATTAAAGTCTCCACAAAATAAGATTTTGTTAAAGAATCTGGCCAAGTTATTTCTGATGCAATCTTTTTCCAATAGTGCTTTATCGTAACTATCTAGTTTGGTATTAAACTCTTCAGGGGTCCTGTTACTGAAACTATTCCAAGAGTGTACACCAAACTATAATTTTCCTTAGTATTCTCCCACTACGACGAAGCACTACTAATATTACCTTCATTACCTTACGGCTTTGAAATATTAGCGACTTCTTACTATAGTGTTCACCGTTCAAACCTCACTCCCACTCGATAAAGGCATGTCTTTAACGTTCTCACACTACTTAACTGCAATGGAACGTCAATTCGGACATGTGGGTTTTGATGTTCTTGAACATCTAGTTATTTCTTTGCCCAGCTCCTGTAAAATATTTTGCTTCTAGGAACATGGTTTATTAAACTGTCCATATCTAGAAAAATGTATTTGTTTTAAAAATTGTCTTATTTTTTTAGGACAATAAAATAAAACTCCATTCGTTTTCTTGGATATTCAATAAACATGCACCTATCCATTCTTAGTTTCGACTTACATATCCACTTTCCCTTTCAACACATATGCGGGACAATCCTATATCTAAACATGCCACAGACTAAGATTACATTCAGTTCACAGTTCTATAGATGTCCTAAGTACTAACTTTGAAGGAACTAATTCATAATGTAATTTGCAGTTTCCAGGAAATATTCCAAAAACCAATAAGGCAAATCTGAATAACACATCATTAATCTATCCATGTCCAGAAAAGATTATTTCTTCTTTCTACTGCACCACTCTATTATGGAGTTCACGGTGTAGTCAATTGAGATGTAATCCCTTATTCTGGTAAGTAACAAAAGAACTCTTTAGAGAGGTGCTCGCCACTACAATCAAATTGCAGTAACTTAATATATTTCCTTGGTGCTTCTCTGTTCCAAGTCTTAAAACCCTTGAATTACTCAAATCATTAAGACTTACGGTGCATCAAATAAAAATATTAATATCTCTTACGAGTATGTTCATTTAACCATACAAATCAGAAGGGATTCATTCCATCTTATCACTAGCTTTATTTCCTTTTGAAGGGAAACATCCTTTAGTCAAATTTTCTTCCAAACAAGATCCACAAGTTGGTAGTGCCTCTACTTTCAATGAACTTTTAAGGTCCATCCTTGACCAACTTGATATCCTATCCAGATTAATATGACTTAGACAAAGGTGCATAGATAAGTTTTACTCAATTATGAAGAACATATTCTCTTATGAGATAGACTAATATTGTTCTGTTCAGGAGAGACATTATATACAATAATAGGGTCATGCATTCATGTACCACAAGAGATAAAATATTTATCAAGCTCAATAACTCAAGAGTTATTCGAAACATAAAATAAATATCCATCTATTATTTTACCCAGAAACCGGAATTAAATTCCTTCTAACAAAAGGTACAAATATTACATCCTTTAAATTAATGTCTAATCACTATCAAAAGAAAATTTTAACAATTAATTCGACAAATTGCATAAAGTCATAATGGAGTTGAGATAAAATATTAAATAGATCATAATAAGTCAAAATACTGAATAATAAAATTCAGACTGCATTCAATATTTATATACATACAAGCATCTCGAATAATAAATTTCGATGGGAAAAGAATTATTCATGCAAAGGATATTATATAGTGCAAGAATTATACAATCCAGAAAGAAATAGAACCAGCTCAGATGGAGAGCATACTATTATTTACAGACAATTGTATACAACCATTTAATACTAAAATTTCAAACACATTACACATATATGTATTCATGCATCTTGAATAGAAAATTTTGATGGGAAAAGAACTACTCATGCAACATACATATGTAATGCCATATTATTCACTCAAATAATTAAAACAGACTCAACTCAGATGGACAGTATACTGTTAATTGAAGTCAAGTGAACATCATTTTTAATAGCTCTAGTTCCATTGATCCAACATGTATACTCAGATGGAGAGTAAGTTGTCACGACCCCAAATCCTAACATGCTGTGATGGCGCCTATCGTGGAACTAGGCTATCCAACCATCACTCTACTACGCATTGGTTCTTTTATAATAGTTCACAATACAATGATAAACAGCAAGCATAGCAATAAAAATAAATTATTTAAGTCTTAACGCCCCAATAATAGTCTAAACAATACCTAAACAAACCCTCCCAAGACTGGAGTCAATGATCATGAGCATCTAAAAAGAAATAAACCTAACTCTGCTAATGTCATAATAAATGTCTATGAATCAATTTCTAATACTAATCAAGGAAGGGAGATGGGGAAGTTGTGGACGCTGGATAACTACCTCAAAATTCCGTAAAGTGCTGCTAACAAACAAGGCAGCTACTGCTCCAAATCGGTACCTGGATCTGTGCACAGAGGCACAGGGAGTCTTTATGAGTACGCCAACTCAGTAGAAATGAAAATAAATCACAGTCTGAGAATTATAAAACACACAATATAGATACACCAAATCACAAAAGCCAGTAAAACACCAAGTCACCAGATAGTATTCATCAAATACATGAGTTCAAAAATCGGTTTCCAGAAATCCTTTGAAACAAGTGTAATATCAGTATATCTCAGTAAAATCCTCAATAAGAACCAGTTTGAAAACAAGTGGTTTATAGTTCAAAAGCTCAGTAAAAATCATTTTCATAAAATTGCCCCTCGGGCCAAAATCATTTCTCGTAATAGTTTCCCATCAGGCATTCTCACAATCACTTTGTATCAGCCCCTCAGGCAATAATCATCACTCAGTATCAGCCCCGCGGGCAATAATCATCACTCAGTAGGTACCTGCGCTCACTGGGGGTGTGTACAGACTCCGGAGGGGCTCCTACAACCCAAGTGCTATAACAACACAGGCCTGAAAGCCTATCACAATAAAGGCCTGAAAGCCTCTCACAATATAGGCCTGAAAGCCTCCCTCATATCCTTACAATATAGGCCTGAAAGCCTCGAAGCTCGGGGGCAATATCTGGCAATATGCCCCGGGCTACCACAACTATAACAAGATCTC
>ML297302.1:0-46512 GCA_005239495.1 Nicotiana undulata
ATATATATATATATATATATATATATATATATATATATATATATATATATATAATAATAATAAATCAAAGCAACGGAAATATCGCAGTAAGAAAGACTGAAATGTAACAAGGAAAGAATCATAGAAAATCAACAACTCAGAACACAACAATTCAACAAGGGATCTCCCGAGATACCGTCTCGTAGTCCCAAACGTAAATGTGCAGGGGAGATCTCCCCGAATACCGTATGTAGTCCCAAAGTAAATATGCAAGACATGGGGATCTCCCGAAATACCGTTCTGTAGTCCCAAAGTAAATATGCAATACATGGGGGGATCTCCCGGTATACCATTCTGTAAGGCAAGTAGGCATGCTCTCCTAGTCTAACGGGATGCTACACATGCTAATAAGTTCAAATAAGAGGAAACGCAGGTTTCTAATCAGTGAAAATCAGGTCTTACAACAAATAGCCCGTGTACGTACTCGTCACCTCACGTACACGGCGGTCATATATAAATAATAGTACCAAATCCTAAGGGGAATTCCTCCACACAAGGTTAGGCAAGTCACTTACCTCAAACCAATCTCAAATCAATCCGAAATTACGCTCTTTCCACGAATTTCCGACTCCGAATGGACCAAATCTAGCCAAAACTAATTACATAACATAAATATAACTACAAGAAACTAATCTAACGAACAAAATCAAAGTTAAAGCAACAAATTAAAAAATTGTTCAAAAAGCTTCCCCGGGCCCACATGTCGGAATACGGTAACAGTAAAAAAAGCGAACACCCATTCACTCACGAGTTCACTCGTACCAAAATTACTCAAATTCGATACAAAAATCTTGATCAAAACCCCAAAATTCGGCCTAAGAACTTTTCTCAAAGTTTTCTAACTTTTCACCCCAAATCCGAAATTAAATAATGAATTCAAGCATAGATTAGTGGAATATGATCATAAAGGAGTTATGAATCACTACCCAATAACTTCCTCTGAAAATATCTCGAAATTTCACCTTCCACCGAGCTCCCAATTGAATGTTTGTGATATGAACTTCAAACCCTCGAAATTCCCCTTTTCTGCCCTGCGATTCTCGCTTCTCCGATCCCAGAACTGCATATGCGGTCCCGCACCTGCGAAAGAACCATCGCAAGTGCGAAATCAACTTAAATGGGCTGGGACAACATCTGCGAGGCCGTACCTGCGAGGCCGCTCCTGCGGACCCTTCACCGCACCTTCCGCCCCAGCTGTCCAGGCCAATATCCGCATCTGCGATTCCGTAGTCGCTTTTGCGACTTCGCACCTGCGGCCCAAAGTGCGCAGGTGCGGTTACACCAGATACAACAACTTCAGCCATTTCCTAAGTCATAATTCAACCCGTTAAGCACCCGAAATTCACCCGAGGCCCCTGGGACCTCAACCAAATATACCAACCAATCCTAAAATACCATACGAACTTAGTCGAGCCTTCAAACCACATCGAACAACATCAAAAATATGAATTACACACCGATTCAAGCCTAATGAACTTTTAAATTTCTAAATTCTACAAACGACGTCGAAACATATCAAATCTCGTCCGAATGACCTCAAAATTTTTGTACATGTCAAAAATGACATTACAAACCTACTGCAACTTCTGGAACTCCATTCCCAGTCCGATATCAAAATTTTCACTGCCGACCAAAATCGCCAAAATTCCAACTTTCTCCAATTAAAGCCTAATTCTACTACGGACCTCCAAATCACATTCCAGACGCGCTCCTAAGTCCAAATTCACCTAACGGAATCATAAAAATTCAAATCTGAGGTCGTTTACACATAAGTTTACATCCGGTCGACTTTTCCAACTTAAGCTTCCAATCAAGAGACTAAGTGTCTCAATTCGCTCCAAAACCCAAAACGAACCCTCCCGGCAAGACACAATAGCAGAAATATGTACGGGGAAAGCAATTAATAGAGAATCGGGGCTCTAACTCTCAAAATGACCGACCGGATCGTTACAAAATGGGGGTGATTGTTGTGGTTATCTGTTTCATCCTCTAGGGAAAGTTTGTTCGAAAATTGAGCTGCAAAATCAGTATGCATGGTGGTAGGCTGGGGAAAGAGTTTCTCTCGAAAACTTGCATTATCAGTTGTAGCCGGCGTATTGATTGGTTGATCTGTCTTTGGTTTTTGAGTGGTTCGATTCAATTGGTCGATTTCTTCTTCTGACATTTGATGTTCTTGCGTTTCTTGCATGTTGTTGATTGGCTAGGGAAGCTTTCTCACTCTAGTTTTCTAGCGAGAAAGAAGAGAAAAAAATTTATCAACCATTACCCTTGATATGAGGGTATGGAGGTTGACAAATAGAGGGATTCATGGTTCGATTTGAATCGGTATTTTCCTAAAACAATTACCACACCAAGTAAGTCGATTTTTCATATATTGGAACCAAACCAAACCAATTAACTCGGTTTTTTATCGATTAGGTTTATGTCGGTTTTTTGGGATTTTCGGTTATTTATCGGCGTTTTCTTAAATATGAGACATACACTTCAAAACACATATTTTGACGGCCACATTTTCAATGAAACACTATCAAATCAATTGCTTTTTAAGAAATCTATCATTTACCAAGATTTTATTGATGATAGTTGCATCAAATAACAATGAATAATTTAAGGACTCTATTAAAAATATATTATTTTTAACATGAAATAGATTCTTGTACTTAGCAAAGAAAACTACCAATCAAACTAGAATGTAAAATCAAAAAGGGGAGGGGGGAGGGGGGCGGGGGAGGGCAGACCGGTGCACAAAATATTCTGCATTCACATAGGGTCCACGTAAGGCAAAAAACTAGATTATTATAATGGCAAAGAACTAGAGAAAAAGTAAAAACAATTACCAAGTACCATAAATCTTAATTTTTTAATAAAAATATGTATAAATATAGTTGTAACAATAAGTTTTAAATATCTACTTTTATAGTCAGTTTTGTTCGGGTTTTCCCAGCTATTTTTTTTGTTAAAAGCAAAACCAAACCAAATTTGACCGATTTTTAGAGTTCAAAGCCCAAATCAAATCAAACAAAAAACGTAACGGTTTTTTTTATCGGTTTGATTTGATTTTTTGGGTTTTTGTGAACACCCCTATTGAGCTTAAGGTAGTGGTTAAGCATGCGTATCTCATTTTCACGCCGGTAACACTAGTATTAGTCTCCTACTTTTGTTTCTTCGTATCTGCGGATTTGTTTTACTAATGTTGTTTTTGTCCCTTCAGTTTATATATCACCTTTTTCTTGCTATGGTCACTACTTGTTGTTTCTACTTTTTGTTAGTTTCTTTCTTGAGCGGGGGTCTATTGGAAACAACCCCTCTACCTTCATAAGGTAGGGGTAAGGTATTAGAAAAATAATAGGAGAAAATAATCTGGCTTCGATAGCGTAATCAATGTCCTTAAGAAATTTAAGCTTCTCACTTTGTTGCTGCAGGGATAATAGCATAATTCCTCCAAGATTTACAAAGTCATTGAAAGTTTCAGCAATTAACTCGAATTTCCTCAAGAACAAAATATTTGTGTTTTAGAAAATAAGTAGAAAAGAAAGAGATGGAAATATGAAGATGTATTTTGATTCGGAGATGACATGGATATTTATAACACCTCTAGGAGTCTATTGAAATTAATACACCATCTCTTCGTAATAGGTAGATTTTAAAACCAATAGTCACCTTTTTGAATTTTAAGAAAAAAATGTCAAATAACGTTTTTTCCGAAATTAAATTTAAAACATTTTTAATCAATTAATGAAATTATATGTGACTAAATATTAATTCTGGGCTACTTAATTGGTCCAAAGCTCAATTAATTGCCCCAAGTGCTCAAGTGCCCAATCTTGACTATTAATAATAGGGAGAAATTCAAAAATAGCCAGATTTACAAGTGGTCATTCAAAAATAACCATAGTTTCAAAAGTAATTGAAATTTAGCCACTTTTCATGTAAAGATAAATTTGAACGAATACACTGTTCAAAATCCGGATAATACTCCAGCGTATTATACTGGAATTCCAGTATAATATACTGGATTTCCAGCATAATATACTGGAGTTCCAGTATAATATACCGGTCCAGCATAATATGCTGGAAGTTCATACATAGGTGCTCCAATCTCCAGTATATTATGATGGAACTTTCTGTGTGTGGGAGTACGGAAGTTCATACACATGTGCATTGATCTTCAGTTTATTATGCTGGAACTTTCCGTGTTGCAGCAAAATAGTGGCTATTTTTCATTGACTTGGAAAACGCTGGCTATTTTTGAATAACCAGTCCTAAAATTGGCTAGTCCGTGCTATTTTTACTTGATAATATCGTCAAATTCGAATTTTTCTCCAAAACATCGTTTAAAATATTCAAACTATATAAGACAAAGAGGTGCTTTTAAACACTTTTTGCTTTCTTTATTTTTTCTATGAGGGAAAAAATAACCTCTTCTCAAATAGTCCCACCAAACACAAACTAATATAACATAAGGTGTGCGTACACTTCACTTTCCTCAGTTGTCGGATTACACTGGGTTTGTTGTTATTGTTCTTGAATAATAATATAATAATCATTCGTTAGAAACTCTTGTCGAATTCAAATCTCAATAACATTTGACATAGTCTCTTCTACACGAAAACATTTATGAAAAAAATGAATTTATAATGAATTGTTTTCTTTCCATACCAGAGGTATAGTTGTTAACTCCGACTTAGATAAAGGAATAAAAACTCATACTGAAACTTACAAAGTCATCTTTTTGAAGATCGAAGAAATTCCCCGGCTTTGATAAAATTTAAAATAATAAGAAAAAAATACAAAAAAAAAGGATATTTTCCGCTATCAAGTGATCTCTTTCTAAGCAGCTATATTTAGAAGCATTTTCTTTGAACAATTGAAGGCCCAGACTCATTGTACTCTGCCTTTGCTATCCACATATGCACTCAGGAAAAATAAATAGATATAAGAAATGTCTTGCACCATCTCAACAAGTGTATAATCACCTTTCAGCTTAAATCGATCAACATTTTGCATAGAAATTACTACTCAGCATTAGTTCTCAACGTCACATTTCATGATGGAATTGTATGTGGTTTCGTGAATGCCAGTAGATTCCATTCCAATCATCTATGGTTGGTATATCACTTCTGGATAGCGGAATCTCTCAGCACGGGCAATGGTGATAACTTGTCCATCAGGCAGCTCATAGCTCTTCTCCACAGATGAGCTGGTCTTTGCTATTTCAAGTTCTTGTTCGTAGTCAAGAGCAATGTAAGACAACTTCTCCTTCATATATCTAACAATTTCCCACCCAGTCGTAGTGGTGAAAGAGTGTGAGCTTGATTAATCTGAGTTCACACCTCAGATTTATCCATGCAAGCTCAATCGAAGCTCTGCCATGGCTAAGAATGAAGAGAGGAAGAAGACAGTCACAGGGAAGAAGGAAAATGATTCTATGTATTGAAAATGAAGTAATTACAAAATATATACTTCTAACTTAACTATAGTTGTAACAATTAACTATAGTTCTAACAACCTAACTATGGTTAATTGGGACCCACCACTAACTACTAACCAACTATAACTAACTCAAGCTCTAACAATATTAACTAACTAATCTTCACACTCCCCCTCAAGATGGAGGGTGTAAAATATTAAGCACTCCAAGCTTGCCTAAAAGAAAAGCATGTTGTGAATGGCCAAGTCCTTTGGTTAACAAGTCAGCATGTTGATCCTTGGTGCCTATGAAGAGAGGCATGAGCAGACCTTGTTTGATTCTATCACGTACAAAGTGGCAATCAATCTCTATGTGTTTGGTGCGTTCGTGAAAGATAGGATTAGCTACTATTTGTAAGGAAGACTTACTATAACAGTAGACATTCACTGGTTGTTTGATAGTCACACCTAGCTCAGCAAACAGCCCCAACAACCATACAACTTTTGTTGTCATTGCTGCTAAACTTCTATATTCTACCTCTGTAGAGCTTCTTGATACTATATGTTGCTTTGTTTATTTCCAAGAGATGAGTGAATCACCAAATTTAATCAAGTATTCTATAACAGACTTGCGTGTGTTTGGACAACTAGCCCAATCAGCATCACATAAGCAAGGCAAGTTATCTTCATTCGACTTGCCTAGAAGGATTCCCATCCCTGGCTCATGTTTGAGGTATCTGACAACTCTCAAAGTTGGATCCTAATAAGACTTTTTGGGCTCTTGCATGAATTGACTAAGAGTCTGTACTGCAAATACAATGTCTAGCCCAGTGATGGTAAGGTAAATAAGCCTACTAATCAGTCGTTGATATTCATTTGCATCAGATAGTATCTCATCATTTGTAATACCAGTATGTCTATCAAACTCTGCATAAGTAAACTTTTGATTGATATCAATTGGAGTGAGGACAGGCTTAGCACCTCCTAGGCCTAGATCAGAAATCAATTAGAGGCGGTACTTTCTTTGGTTCAAAAGTATTCCACTATTGGACCTTAACACTTCAATCCCAGGAAGTACTTAAGATCACTAAGATCCTTAACTTTAATTGTTGATGAAGCACCTCTTTAGTCTCATTGATGAACTATGTGATGTTTCCAGTTATCAACAAATTATCTACATATACTAACACTACCACAAAGTCTGCACCCTTTCTCTTAGTAAACAAGGAGTAGTCATGAAGACTCTGAACGTATCCTGCAGCTATGAGGGCCTCACTAAGCTTGATATTCCATTGCCTTGAAGCCTGTTTTAGGCTATATAGTGATTTCAGTAGCCTGCAAACCTTTGTCTCCCCCTGCTTTCTGAAACCTTAAGGGAGTTCCATGTACACTTCCTCATACAAATCACCTTGTAGAAAGGCATTGTATACATCCATTTGTGAGATATTCCATCCCCTGGAAGCAGCAAGTGCAATAACAGACCTCACATCAACCATTTTGGCAACTTGAGAAGGTTTCATTGTAATCCAAACCTTCCTTTTGGCTATACCCCTTGGCAACCAATCTGGCCTTAAACCTTGCTACTTCTCCACTAGCTTTGTACTTGATTTTGTATTCCCATTTTGACCCAATGGCCTTCTTCCCTTTTGGAAAATCAACAACATCCCAGGTCTCGTTGTCTTCTAGTGCCTTGATCTCCATTTCCATTGCTTCAATCCATCTTCTGTCCTTTGAAGCCTCAGTAAAGCTCTTTGGCTCAGTCATCATAGAGATGTTAGCTAGAAAAATTCTGCATTTATCCTTCAACGTGGTATAAGACAAGTAGTTAGATAATGGATATGAGGATCCGTGTCTCCTTTTTGTGGTTACATAATCTTGCAGCCATAAAGGCTCATTTGAGGTCCTTTTTTATCTCATTATCTCATTGTTTTCCAGTTCTACAACTGGTGAGATAATGACATCACTTTGTAGTGTAGATTTTTGTTGTGCTGGTGCTGACACCCTTGCATCATCTGAATTATATTCAGCAACTCCTGCTTCAGACATGTCTATGTTGTTGTTTTCTGCAACTGCTGATAGATGTTGTCCATCCTGCGCATATCCTTCTGTGTTGCCATCCTCGATAATTGTTGACAAGTGCTGCTCAGTATGAGCCTTTTCTGCAACTGCCTCATTCTCATTTCTTCTAGCATGAACTGTTATGTGTGTGTCATGATATCTTCGCTCAGTTGCCTCATCTGTGCTATCATTTCCACTCCTCTCAGGTTGCAAACCTGCATTGCTGAGAGGTTATGTTGCAAACATATCTATTGTTGTGTGCTCTCCTATAATTGGAATTTGAGAGACTGACTTGGCAAATGGAAAGATATGTTCCTTGAATATTACATCTCTACAAACAAAGAAACAGTTAGTAGATAAATCCATCAGCAGATATCCCTTCTGTGTTTCTGCATATCCCATAAATATGGTTGCCCTTGCTCTATGTGAAAACTTGTCTTCTTTGATCATGTTAGGAGCATAGAAAAGACATCCAAACACCCTCAAATGACTCAAGATAGGTGAGTTCTTATGTAGAGCTTCATATGGAGACTTTCCATTTAGCAAAACAGTGTGCAACCTATTTATCACATAGACTGCTGCATTAACACACTCACCCCAGAATCTTGCAGAAACATTAGCTTGAAATTTCATTGCTCTTGCTATGTCTAGGGTATGCCTATGTTTCCTCTCCACCACTCCATTTTGTTGTGGAGTATATACACAACTACTCTGATAAATTATCCCATAAGAGTCAATCAATTATGTCATGTGTTTATTAAAGAATTTTGTTCAATTGTCTGTTCTAATCAATTTTACCTTAGACTGAAACTGTGTTTGCAACATAGACAGAAATTTCTTAAGAATCACAACAACATCACTCTTCAATTGAAGTAAATGTATCCAAGTATATCTTGTATTATCATCCACAATAGTTAGAAAGAAGTGTTTCCTATCATGAGTTGGGTACTTATATGGTCCCCAAACATCCAAATGCAAGAGACAAAGAGGCTTCTCACTTGTAGACAAACTCCTACGAAACACTAATCTATTTTTCTTAGCAAGAGGACATACAGGGCAGTCATTGTTTACTGCTATGTCTACAGCTTTATTATGAAAGAAATCTATATTCTTCATAGTACTAACCGAAGCATGGCCTAATCTTCTGTTCCAAAGTGCTCCATCTTCCTCATCCTTATTTGTGCTTGTGGATGCAAACTATTTTATTCCCTTGATCAATTTGTCCAAATATCCCTTGAAACCTTTCTTCAATATGTACAGACCACCTTTTTCTCTACCAATCCCCCTCACCTTGCCATTGTAAAGGTCTTGGAACAGGAAAAAATCAAGAAAGAAATTCACTGAACACAACAATTGCCTAGTTAGCTTAGAAACTGACTGAAGGTTGAATTTGAACTCAGGTACAAACAGTACATCATCCAATTCTAGTTTTTCAAAGCTTTACCAATGTGTGAAACATTAGCCTTTTCTCCCGTGGGCAAATGAACATGCTCATTGCTATGTGTATTCACTTTATCTTTGACTACTAATGCCTCTAATTCACCAGCAATATGATGTGTAGATCCAGAATCAATTATCCATTTTGTACAAGGGAAGTTTGTCATTAAGGAGGGAGCCATACCTTCCATGTTGGCTTGACATTCAGGAGTCTCCTTGTTCAACATGCTTAGGATCTGCCTGTACTATTCTTCAGTGAAGTATGGCCCTGCCTTTAATGCATCATTGTTGTCTTTCCTTTCACATACATGTGTTGGTTTATCATTTCCAGAAACTCCATTGGTTATGTTAGTTGCATATGTTTTCCTATTTTGAACTAATTTTGATATCCAGCAAGTTTGTAGCAGTTCTCCTTAGAATGGCATGGCTTATTGCAATATTCACACTTCACAAATGGCTTCTTTCTCTTATATATGTTGACTTGCATTGTTGGTTGTCCTTTAGCTGCTTGCATAGTAGTAGGATCTCCCTTATTTCCTATAGTCGAATTAGAATTATGGCTTTCATCTTCAATTATCAAGGCATAGGCTTGATTCAGAGTTGGATCTATAGTCTTCATTATAATTTGTCGTCTTGCCTGATCATAAGTCTCATTGAGTCCACTTAGAAATTGCATCAACCTTTGATGTTGAAGGTGCTCGACATATTCCTTCGAATTAGGAATAGGTACCATTGCATCATACTCAGCCCACAGTTCCTTGAGATTTGTGAAATATTCAGATACATAATTCGTTCCCTGTGAAATGGTGGCTATCTCCCTGTGCAATTGAAAAATTCTCACACGATTCACTTTGTCAAATCTCTCTCTTAGATCCTCCCAAACCAAATGCGCGTCGGATGCATACACAATTACGCTAAGTAATTCCGGAGAAATTGTGTTCATGATCCAGGACATTACAATAGCATTATGTTTCCCAATCTTCATGTAATGCAAGCTCGAACGAGTCATTTTTGCATCTCCCTAGCACAAACCCTAGCTTGTAATGCAATTCGCATTGATCGACGCCATAAACCATAATTTTCTGATCCTGTGAGCTTTATAGGAATAAAAATTGAACTAGGAGTATCTCAAGGATGTAGGAATAGAGGATGCGTGTGATAGATTTATCTGTCGCCATTGACAGTCGTTGATTGAGCTTCGTGAGGAAGACAATGAAAAATCACTAATGATCGAAATATAACCTGCAGAAACTAAGATCTTTCACTGCTCTGATACCATGTGAGCTTGATAAATCTGAGTTCACACCTCATATTTATCCATGCGAGCTCAATCGAAGCTCTGCCATGGCTAAGAATGAAGAGAGGAAGAAGACAATCACAGAGAAGAAGGAAAATGATTCTATGTATTGAAAATGAAGTAATTACAATATATATATATATATATATATATATATTTCTAACTTAACTATAGTTGTAACAATTAACTATAGTTCTAACAACCTAACTATGGTTAACTGGGACCCACCACTAACTACTAACCAACTATAACTAACTCAAGCTTTAACAATATTAACTAACTAATCTTCACAAAGAGTAGACTATCTCAGTGAGAATCATGGGTTTATCTTTAAAGGATGTGAACGGGAAATGAAAGAAGCACCTTTTGACTGCACCTCTCCATCTCACCCTTCTTTGTCTACAAATTTAGAGTCTTGGCCTTATTTTTCATACATGAAAAATATGAAAACTTCTCCCCACTTGTAACGATTGGTCGTTTTGCGCAATAGCCTTATTTATATGTTTCGAGATCTCTCGTAGCTCTAGTTGGCATTATATGACTTGGGTGCGTGGTCTGTGTCTCTTTTTGAAAAGCTTTTATGAGAATTTTTGAAGAAAATGTAATTTTTCACTTAAAATGAAGGTAGAGTTGACCACGTTCAATGTTTCTGGTAAACAATCTCGAATCGGCGTTTTGACAATTCTGGTAGGTTCGTATGATATTTTTGTACTTATACGCATGTTTGGTTGGGTTCCCGGGGCGATCCAAGCACGTTTTGATGTATTATGTGAAAAATTAGAAAAATTGAGTTTTAAGTAGAAATCCTTGAGTTTGATAATCGATTCTTGATGTTTGATGTTATTTTCATGATTTGAGCGAGTGAGCGAGTTTGTAAGATGTTATTACACTTGTGTTCATGTTTGGATTGGAGCCTGAGGAGCTCAAGTGAGTTTAAGATGTGTTATAAGTGTATTGAACTGCCGATGCTTTTTCTAGTGTTCCAGGTCTGGAAGTCCCGCAATTGCGATCACCTGTTCACAATTGCGAGTTTCGCTTTTGAGAAGTCGGACTCCCAACTGCGATATCTAGGGAGGGGCTGTGATATTCGCAAATGCAAAGCGGCTGTCGCAAATGCGAGTTGGGGGTATTCGCTTTTGCGATGGGAAGGTCGCAAATGCGACTTGAAGCTGGGTTGGACGGTCTTTGCAATTGCGAAGAATGTCTTTATTTTTCAAGTAAGGTTCAATCGCAAATGCGACCATTGTGTCGCAAATGCGATATCAGGGGGGGCTGGGTAGTTGTTCGCTTTTGCGAGCAGCAGTTCGCTTTTGTAAACATCTATAACGATCCGACTGGTCGTTTTGAGTATTTTAGCCCCGATCTCCTAGATTTTGCTTTCTCTATGCTATATTGTGGTTATGTAACTAATCTGGTTGGTTGATTATGGTTTCCGGTGAGTTTCGGAGCAAAGTGGAACACATTGTCCCTAAGTTGGAAGGTTAAGTCGTAGGAGTTGACCATAGTTTGACTTGTGTGAAAATGACTCCGGAATGGAGTTTTGATGGTTCCAATAGCTCGTAGGGTGAATTTGGTCATAGAAGCATGTCCGTATGTTGATTGGAGGCCCATAAGTCGTTTCGGCGTAAATTAGCGAAAGTTGGAAAGTTGGAAAATTTTGGAAAGTTTGACCGGGATTGGACTTTATCGATATTGGGTTCGGATTCTGATTAAAGTTGGAATAGATCCATAATGTCATTTATGACTTGTGTGCAAAATTTGAAGTCAATTGGAGTTGATTTGGTTCATCGGTTTCGGAATTTGGAAGTTCATAATTGCTTATGCTTGAATTTGGATTGTGATTCATAGAATTCGTGTTGTTTGACGTGAGTTTTGGCCTCCAGTAGGTCTGTCATGTGTTTTCGGACTTGTTGATATATTCATACAGGGTCCCGGGGGCCCCGGGTGTGAATCAAATGGAAATCAGATCATTATTTGGACTTAGTGTCCTGCTGAAGCTGAGCTGTTCTAGTGTCATCGCACCTGCAGAGGGATTGACAGCAGGTGTGGGCTCACAAAAGCAAGCTGGTGATCGTAGGTGCGAAAATAACTTAGCCCAGTTGGGATCGCAGGTGCGAACAGTGGACCACATTTGCGCATCTACAGGTGCGAGCCATGGTCCGCAGAATCAGAAATTGAGGACTTAAGTGTTTTACGCACATGCGATGGTTTTCCGCAGGTGCGGCATCGCAGAAGCGACACAAGGTCGTAGAAGTGGAAGTTGTTGTGCAGAAAAGGGGAAATTCGAGAGTTTGAATCATAATTCATTTTGGGACTTAGAGAGCTTGGTTTGAGGTAAACTTTTGAAGCATTTTCAGAGATAACATTGGGAATTCTCACTCGTTTTTGATTAATTCACATGAACCTATTGTTAATTTCATCATATAATTGGTGCTTTGGAGTTGGAAATTTGAAAAAATTGGTAGAAACTCCTTAGGCTAAAATTTTGAGTTTCGAAAGGCGAAATGAGGTCGGATTTGAATAATTCTTGTATGGTTGGACTCGCTATCCAATGAGATTTGGCTTTTTGTAATTTTGGTCGGGTTCCGAGATGCGGTCCCGAGATGTTTTTTGGGTCGATTTTTCAATTCATTGCAAAGATCGTAATTTCATTGTTTAAATTAGTTTCCTATAGTTATATTTATGGTATGAAACTGTTTTGGCTAGATTAGAGCCATTCGAAGTTGGAAAATCAAGAGAGAGGCCTTCATGATTGATTTAGCGTGGTTTGAGGTAAGTGATTTGTCTAACCTTGTGTGGGGGAAATTTTCCTTAAGATTTGGTAGTTGTGATAATTGTGATATGTGAAGGCCGTGTATGCAAGGTGATGAGTATGTACACATGCTAAGTATTGAAATTTCGATTTTTAGCTATGTAGTTTCCTTTCATGCATAATTGAGTTGCTTTAACATGTTATAGTTACCACATTTAGTCTAATTTCACGTGTCTTCTTGTCTTATCTCTTATTTGCAAATTGTCCTACATGTTTAATTGAATTACTTGCTTCCTTTTATTCCGTACTCATTATTTAACTGCGAATTCTTTACTTGAAATTGCTATTCTTGGAATATCTAGTTGTTGAGTTTGGTATTGAGTTTCAAAGGCCGTGGTTTCTGTTGAAGCAAAGTGTAAGTTATGAAATATCATTTTATGGAGTTACTTTCTAGTTGTTGTTGTTGAGACTTTATGTACATTGTGGTTAAGTTGTGTGCTCCTTATTGTGAAATTCTGTTATTGTTGGTTTTTCTAGCAAGTTGTGATATTGGGCACTTGAGGTGCGAATTGTGATATGTTGTGATATTTATACGCATGCGGTGGTATAAGGTCTGAGTGTTGAAACGCATGCCATGAGATAAGGTGGGATTTATACGCGTGGATAGTAGGGGAACTACTAGAAGCCATGCGGTGTGATAAGGTGGGCTAAAACACGGGGTGCTATTTCGGGGAAAATAATTTTCAAAACTAAATGTAAAGGCTCCCGTAGTGATATAAGGAAATATTGTGAGTTACTTTAATGATTTGGGACTACGAGGAGGTACCTCGGTGGTGGCCCTTGTTGATATTCCTCTATATCCTGTATTTGCCTTGGTTGTTTGTTTCCTTAACATGTAAGTCCTTATTTCCGTCTGTGTTGTATTAACTGTCTTGATTCCGTGTTGTTAACTTTTCATAAATTTCTTATTGTTTTATTTCCATTGTCATTATCATTGTATCGTTATATCTTTCGTCTTGTTTCATATTATCTCCAGTAGGGCCTTGACCTGACCTCATCACTACTCTACCGAGTTTAGGCTTGGCACTTACTGGGTATGGTTGTGGTGTACTCACACCACACTTCTGCACATCTTTTTGTGCAGATCCAGGTACTTCCTGTTAGTCATGTTATTTGTGAGTTGAGGTTTCTTTGGAGACTTCAAGGTACACCTGCCCGCGCCCGCAAGCCTCGGAGTCCCTTTCTATCATGTTTTTCATTATTTCATTACACTATATTAGACAATGATGTATATGATTGTTCAGAATTGTTACTAAAGCTTGTGACTTATACTTCACCAGGTTTTGGGAGTACATTTTGAGTTACAGATTTTATTTATGCGGTTGTTACAGTTTTGAGATTTTTAAGTTGTTATTTTAATTTTTTCCGCATGTTGATATGCTTACCTAGTTTTAGAGACTAGGTGCCGTCACGACTTCCTACGGAGGGAATATGGGGTTGTGACAAGTATTAGAGCTCTAGGTTCATAGGTGTTATGAGTCACAACCAGGTTTAGCAGAGTCTCGCGGATCGGTATGGAGACGCTTGTACTTATCTTCGGGAGGCTATGAAACCGTTAGGAGAAGCTTCGCTTCTTTAATTCCTTAACGTGCGAAAATATTGACTTCGGGGTTCTAAACTTCTGTCTTTATATTCTCTCACAGATGGTGAGGACACACTCATCCGGATAAGATGACCTGACACCCGCGCCCCTTGCTAGAGCCATGGGAGGCCGAGGCCGGGGTAGAGCCGAGGACGTCTACGTGGTGCAACCAGAGAACCTACATGAGAATGCACTTGAGATGCCTGGTACTGCCCCAGCATTTCAGGAGACTCCCCCCAGTTTCTGAGCATGTTCGGTACTTTAGCTCAGGAAGGGTTGATCCCACTTACTCCTACCACATCTCAGGCCAAGGGAGGAGCACAGACTCTCGCGGCCCGTACCCCATAGCAGCGAATTTAGGTTGATCAGGTCCCAGAGGTCATACCAGTGCAGTCGGTCACCCTAGTTCAGCCCGAGGCTAGGGCAGCAGCTTCTGAGGGGGAGTAGCTCATGCTTGAGAGGTACAAGAAGTACCACCCTCCTACTTTCAGCGGCTTGGCTTGAGATGATGCCCAGGGTTTTCTTGAGGATTGCCACAGTATCCTCCGTACTATAGGTATTGAGGAGTCTAGTGGAGTTGCTTTCACTACGTTACAACTTAAATGAGCGACTTATCAGTGGTGGCGAGTAGGGGTGGGCATAAAATCTGAAAAACCGAATTCCGAACTGAACCGAACCAAATTAATTTGGTATTTTGATTTCCGTTTTTTCGGTATTTTAGTTTATTTTGGTACAGAAATTTCGGTATTTCGGTAATTCGGTACGGTATTGGGTTTTTGATATTTCGGTATTTTGGTATACCAAAATACCGAAAATATTTAGTCCAAGAATGGTCCACACTACCAACTCTAAAATAAAATGTCTGATGTCCATCCTCAGCGACGCTTTGATCTCCTGCGTTTACCAAGAAGTTTAAGCATGTTGTCCGATCTTCCAACCAAGAAGAGTATAATATCCTCACTAAACCTAATATCAAGTATAATTGAAAAGTGAGTCCGTGTGCATATCCTTCCGGTCAAAAGGGTTACCTTCCAATATATCCATGGTGCAACCTTGTGAGGCATTAGCCAGAAGAATAAAGCAATATCGGCATGTGTGGAGGAAGATACTCTTTTGTCCATCAATGAAGCTGCGAAATAGTCACCATGTTTCGGGTGATTTACTAGAATTGTAACAAACAGATTATTGTTAGGGGTATTTGTTTTCATGGTCCAGTTACCTAGCATATCCTGCACTCAATTATGCAAAACTAGTAATGAATAAAAGCTAAAACCAGATTAATATGTTGCTACATGATGAAGATAAAGAGTCTACATATACGAAAACCCAAACTATTAAACCAGATGATTGATGTTATCAAAACTGAGCACAAATCAGAAGAGTGCTAGTGCTTCTATTGCAGCATCCTTTTCTGCAAGAGCTTTGTTTCGATCTACAAGAGCACAAATCAGAAGAGTGGGGGAGATAGTGAAGATTTGGTTTAAACCAAAACCGTATCGAAACCGTACCGAACCAAAATTCTTAAATATCGAATGCCCGCCCCTAGTGGCGAGCATATGAGTTGGGTAGCCCGGCCGAGGCAGCTTCACTCACTTGGGCTCAGTTCTCAGCCATGTTCTTGAGGGAGTTTGTTCCCAAGAGTCTTAGAGATGTGTGGAGCCCAGAGTTTGAGTAGTTGCGACAGGGTTCTATGACCGTATCAGAACATGCGGTCCGATTCAATGATTTGTCCAAGCATGCAACAACCTTGGTTGCTACTGTTAGAGAGTGAGTCCATCGATTTATCGAGGGAGTCAAACCTGGTATCAGATTTAACATGGCCCGAGAGCTAGATATGGACATTGCATACCAACAGGTAGTGGAGATTGCTAGGAGATTGGAGGGTATGTGGGCCCAGGAGAGAGAGGGGAGAGGAAGGCCAATAGGCCTTGGGATTCTAGGCACATATAGTGGTGCCCGTGTCCCAGTTGTAGCTCGTCATGGTAGGAGCTATGTGAGCCCTGTTCATTCAGCACTTCCAGGAATGCCAAACTACCCATACTCTCAGCCTTTGTGCTCAAGGCATACGTAACCAAATTTTCCTTGCTCGGTGGTAAAGGATGGTAATATCATAGTCCTTCAGTAACTCAATCCACTTGCGCTTCCTCAATCTAAAATCCCTCTACTCAAACAAATGTTGCAAGCTACGATGATCGGTGTAAACCTCACAGAACACCCCATAAAGATAATGCCTCCAAATCGTGAGAGCATGAACTATTGCGGACCTCATATGATACAACATGCGCCAAGAAAGCCACGGAATCTATCCAGAACTCGCACTTAGAGAACTTAGCATATAGCTTCTGTTCTCGCAAGGTTTGAAGCACTGACCTCAAATGATACTCATGATTTCCATACTACGTGAGTAGATCAATATGTAATTAATGAAGACAATGACAAATGAGTCAAGATACGGACTGAACACCTGATTCATAAAATCAATAAACACCGTCGGGGCGCTAGTCAACCCGAAAGACATCACTAAGAACTCATAGTGCCCATACCTAGTCCGGAAAGCTATCTTCGGTACACCCGAAGCATGAATCTTCAGCTGATAATACCCAAATCTCAAGTCGATCTTAGAGAACACACTGGTACCTTGGAACTGGTCAAACAAGTCAACAATGCGCGGTAATGGGTATTTATTCTTGATGGTGAATTTTTTCAACTGGCGGTAATCAATGCACATTCGCATACTCCCGTCCTTCTTCTTCACAAATAATGCCGGAGCGCCCTAAGGAGACACACTGGTTCTAATGACCCCCTTCTCAAGAAACTCTTGAAGCTTCTCCTTTAACTCCTTCAACCCTTGGGAGCCATGCGATAAGGCGAAGTAGAAATAGGTTGGGTGCCTGGCACCAAATCAATGTCGAAATCGATATCCCGATCCGGTGGCATACCTGGTAGATCAGCAGGGAATACATCAAAAAACTCTCATACCACTAACACTAAATTTAACGCGGGAGTCTCTACAATAGTATCCCGAACAAAGGCCAAATAGGCCAAACAACCCTTCTCAACCATATGTTGAGCCTTCTAGAAAGAAATAACCCGGCTAGAGTACCAATAGACGAACCCCTCCACTCCAATCTGGGCAACTCAGGTATCGCCAAGGTAACAATCTTGGCATAACAATCAAGAATGGCATGGTGCGGAGACAACCAGTCCATGCCCAGGATAACCTCAAAATCAACCATATCGAGCAATAGAAAATCAACTCTGGTCTCATCACTACAGGAAGTCACCACATAGGACCAGTAGACTCGATCCATAACAACAAAATCACCCACTAGCATGGACACATATACAGGAACGCCGAAAGACTAGCGACATACATCCAGGTAACGAGCAAATAGAGGAGAAACATAGGAATAAGTAGACCCTAGATCAAATAATACTGAGGCATCCCTACGACAGACAGAAATAGTTTGGCCTAACCTTAGCTTGAGGGAATAGGTATAGAGTCTTATTTGCTACGTGTTAATCCATGTCCAACGTATAGGTGAGGTGACGGGTACCTATATGTTGTGGTCGAGCATGCCCGTGAGTCGAACTTGATGATTTATATAGTGTTCTTCGATATTCTTTGTGTAATGAATTAATTGTTGTTCTGGAAGTGATACATTGAGGGCATTTCATGATGTATATTGTTATTGATTATTCGCCCGGTTGAGGATCATTTGTTAAAATTATACCTCTGAGTGATATTGGNACGTGTGATTATTGCATCGGAGGCGACTTTCTCTGGTATGGCGGGGCAAGCGTAGAATCTAACTGGACCAGTAACTGACTAGCATCCACCTTTAGAGTGACCCCTACCCCCCTGCCCTCTACCTTTGGACGATCGACCGGGCAGTGTGGTAGCTTGTGCAGTAATCATGGGCCGACGGTCCTGCTGCTCGGTCTTGCCCCGATATCTGGGACAAAACCTTTATACGTAGCAAAACTCCATGCACTCAAAACAACCCATTGGAGCAGTGGACTGCTGACTTGAAATATGACCATGATTGCCTGAATACCCACTGGACGGACCCTGAATAGCTAGCAGACGGTAAGTACTCTCTGGAATAGCAATGAAGTAGGGTCATGCTGGAGCACTCCGAGTGGGCGGCAGTGTTGACTACATGGTCCAGCTAGACTGTCCCCTCATGAACTAACCTCTTCCTCTAGGTGGAGCACCACCGAATTCACCAAACTGTCGAGGTCGCTTGTCCCTTAGTGCAAACTCTCCTTTGTGGTTACGAATATGCTCTATCCTCCGAACTATATCTACAACCTTATAAAAAAGGGTCCCCATCTCCACCTCACGGGCCATAGAAAACTAAATCTCAAGGTGCAAACTTGAAATGAACCTTCGCACCCTCTCTACGTCTGTGGGGAGTATAATAGCTTCTTGGCGAGACAAGTTAGTGAATCTCACCTCATAGTCATTCATAGACATGTGACCCTAACAGAGTCGCTTAAACTGACCCCGAACTCCTCTCTCTCTGAAGATGGTATGTACTTTTCCAAGAATATATGTGTAAATAAATCCCAAGCCAAGGGAGGTGAACCTAATGGCCTGCTAACGAGGTAAGCCTGCCACCACTTGCGGGCCTTGCCCTCAAGCTGAAAGGTGGTGAAGTCCACCCCGTTGGACTCCAATATCCCCATGTTACGTAGCCTATCCTTGCACCGATCAATGAAATCTTAGGGGTCCTCTGACCGCTAACCCCCAAAGTTAGGGGGCAAAGCCTATTCCATCTGTCCAGCTACTTCTGCTGATCAACAGTCATGACTGGTCCCTGACACAGCCGCTACAACTGACTAGACCCCACCTGCATATAGTGTACCTAGGGTCTGATAAACGACAGCAGCGTGCCCTAGAGCCTGAGAGGTAGGGGTTTGTGCTCCCCCTCCCGCCTAAGATGTGGTTGGGTCCGCTGGAAATAAACCACCATGCATCATAGAGTCAATGAGCTGCATTATACGGCCCATGACCTCTTGTAATCCCTGTGCAGTCATGAAATCTGTCGGGGCCGGCTCAGCTGCATGCACCTCATCCTACCCCTCAATAATGGAATCCTCTACATTATCCGCTGGTGGTACAACAGGAGCAACTCTAGGACACCCTCGTCCTCTAACAGGAGCTGGATCCCTCCCCCGGCCTCTGCCTCGGCCTCGGCCTCTAGCAATAGTGGGAGCAACTCCTCTACCGCCTGGTACATCTGACGCGTGTGCGTTCTCACCATCTGTGAGAGATCAATAGAAAGATACTTAGCACAATATTAACTGCACGATATGGGATAAAGAAAGAGCTTCCTAACACCTTGTAGCCTCTCGAAGATAAGTGCGGACGTCTGCGCACCAATCCGCAAGACTCTATTAGGCTTGCTCATGATTCTTAGACCTATGTGAACCTAAAGTTCTGATACAAAGCTATGATGACTCAAAACCCGTGATAGGTCGTGATTGCGCCTAACGACGCCATTAGGCAAGCCCACAAGTGAACCTATAATTTAGTTATCCCTTTTTGACTTTTCAAACAAAAGTTTCCTTTTTAAAAGAACGAAATAAGTAAGATCTCATGTAATCGTACATACGTTTTTCTCAACAAAATACCATCGTGAGAAATACATCAACCGTAGTGACATTAATGATAAGTACAACCGTACATAAATGCTAAAATCCCCCAAAATGCGGTGCCACAAGTGCATGAGCAATCTAGAGAATATACAAAACTAATACAACTATTGTCTAAAGGGTAATAGACAGAAATAATAAACAATGTATAGGGAGACTCCGGTGCTGTAGATCGAAGCAAGGCAAGCAAATCACCACTAAGTCTCCATAGAAGTGCGGCTACGCAGTCGTGTGACCACTGGTAGTACTTGTCTCAGTACCTGCACATTCAGTGAAGAAATGTAGCGCGAGTACGAAAACAATGTGTACCTAATAAGTATCTAGTTTAACCTCGAAGAATTAGTAATGAGGGGTCGACTTGACACTTACTAGTTGTCAAACTGTAATAGAAATACATAAAGTAGACATGGAGAGTGTACAACAAGTAGCAACGAAACAAATGAAAGTAAATACAGTACTTCCACACATGAGTCTATATCAAATCACTAAACTTGTCATAACCGGCCTTGAAGGCGCTAACTCAACTGTTACCAAACCTAATCCAGTCTCAAGTATAAAGCACGAAGCTGCGAGGGGAACGACCTGAGCGCATTTGAGTAATTCAATTCACTGCCGAGGGGAACATCCCAATCCCATAAAAGTAGAGAAATTTACCTCACTCGCAGAAGTACATGCGAGTCGAGAAGACACAGATTCATAGTTCATCAAATATTTCCCAAGTTTTCCAAAGTAAAAGGCTAAATCGGTATCACTATTCAAATCCTCAATCTCCGTCATAATCAAGAAAATCAATACACATGATAAATACAAATAGCATAATTAAAGGCATGATGTGAATCTAAGTCTAACCGAACATATCATGAATATAGCTATATACGGACTCTCGTCACCTCGTGCGTACGTAACTCCCCACAACAAGTAGCACATAACAATTAATACACCTACGAATATAAGTTCACTTTTACAAGGTTAGGCAAGAGACCTACCTTGATTTCAAGTCCTCAATCCGACTTTTCAACCTCACTAGAGCTCCTCAAACGACGTTGAGGACTCCGAAACTAATCAAGTGCCGTATAAACAAATAAATATATGCTCAAAAGTTCATGATTTAGCTATTAAACTAATTTCCCAACCAAATTCGGGAAGTCCATAAAAACCACCCCTGAGCCCATCTGCCCGGATTCCAAAAAAAATTCGAATATAAATACTACCCTTGACCTCACAAACTCAAATATATAATTTATTCCGAATTCCATAATCAATTTTGTGGTAAATTATTATTTTTACCAAAACCCTAGGTTCCAACAAAGTCCCAAATGTTTTCCCTTAATTTCATGTTAAATCTACTAATAATCCGTGCATTTAACTCAATAATTGATAGGGGACACTTACCTCTTGATGTTGATGAAAATCCCCCACAAAATGCTCTCAAAATCGTCCAAGACCAAGTGAAAAATGAGATAAAAGAGACTAAGCCCCGTTTTAAAATTCAAGTCTACCTAGTGATCCCTTTTTGGCGATCCCGGAAACTGCCTCACGATCGCGAAGACCAAAATTTCTACTGCCTAAAAATCTTCCCCGCGGTCGCGGCCGGGCAGTCGCGTCCGCGATGCATCATTGGCCGACCTTCGGCGTTTTTGCGATCCCCAAGTCGTGTTCGCTTAGGCCAAAGGCCTCCTGCCAGTTTCCTCCATTTCCTCATCGCGATAGCGGTTGGGCCTCCGTGTTCGTGAGGCACTACCAAGCCAACCTTCGCGAGCGGCCCCTTCTTCGCGTTCACGTATGGCAATTATCTGCCCCTCAAATTTTCAATCTTCGCGATCTCGGGACCATCTTCGCGATCCTGAAGCACACCAACACATAAGCATTTTTAACCAAGTTCATACATGCTCCGGGTGGTCGAAAACACACCCGAGCCATCGGGGACCCCGTCCAAATACACCGTTAAGTCCATAAACACATTACAAACTTACTCGAAGCTTCGGAACACATAAAACAACACCGAAATCAAGAATTGCACCTCAAAACCTCATTAATCAACTTTGAAGCACTCATTTCAACGAACTCCGAACATATCGAAACATACTTAGACAACTCGGAGTGACGCCAAATTTTACGCACAAGTCATAAATCATCATACAGACCTATTCCTAGTCACGGAATCCCAAATGGACTTCGATTACACCAAAGTATAGTTCAAGCCAAATTTAAAGAACTTGAAAACCTTCAATGCACCAACTTTCAACATTAAGCGTTGAGGCCCTCCGGGATCACCCGAAACTCAATCCGAAGACACGCCCAAGTCCAAAATCATCATACGAACCTATTGGAATCATCAAATCCCGGTTCCAACATCGTTTAGTAAAATATTGACCCAAGTCAAACTTTCCCATCTTAGGCCACTACTAAGGAACTAAGTGTTCCGATTCAACCCGAACCCTTCCAAACCCTAACCATTCTTCCCCACAAGCCATACAACAGTAAAAGCACATACGGAAAGTGTTAGTTAAGGGAACATGGATCTAAAAAGCATAACGACCGGTCGAATCATTACAAGCATAAAAAATTTTGAAGTGTGAAGTCCAACACATTGTTCTGGATTTCAAGCTATGACAAGAACTCCAACAATCTATAGTGCAGTTGAAGCAACAAACTACTTAAAATCCACCCTCATATACAAACGACGATAAAATATTTAAACAACTTATGAAAACAAGTTACGCAACGATTACAACATAAAACTAAGGACATTGGGACAAAATTATCAGAAATAAGTCGAACAATTGAGCAGGAAAAAAAATCGTCGATGTTAAAACGCGACAAAATTTAAATGCTCACATTAACGAAGTCAAAGTTAAAACAAGCGAAGCAACAATTGGAATGGAAATTCAACAATAGTACTATAAAAAAACACTTACCCAGTCGAAATTTGAAGAAAATTTGACCTTACCAAGACGAAATTTGAAGAAAGTGTTCTCAAGAAAGCGAAATCCGTACAGTGTTCTCAAGAAAGCGAAAAGCAATTTAAACGCAAACTAACTAAACAGGACGTTTAAAAGGAGAAGGGCAAAAATATCAATTATCTATATTTTAAGTAAAAATGGCTAGAAATCAATGACATTATCGATTGTGGCTAATTTTGGATAGCCAGCCATAAAAATGGCTGTGCCATGCCATTTTGACCTTACTTTGGGCCTAATTATACTTGAAGCCCAAATGTCAAGGGAAGGAACAGACCATTTTCCGCAGATGTTCCACCAGTACCAGTGTTTTCCCGGAGTTTACTACCCAAATCAAATTCAATTCATCAGTCAGTCAGCCTTTTTCCTGTTTAGATGAATTTCCGGCAATGAATAAGGCCACGAAAACAGCAGCGTTAATCAATTCTCCGGCCAACCCATTTCAGCTAAAGGCCTCTCTTTTTCATTCTTCCCCAATCTTGGAACGCAGAAGACGCACTCAATGGGATTCTGTTAGTCTCCTTTTTTTCTCTCTGTCTTTCACATAATTTCGTTTATTCTTGTTATTTATTTGGATTTTATCCAGTTTCAGTTTGTGAGGTTTCTTTTATTTTGTCATATATGAATCTGTGTGCAAAAAGCTGTCTTGGAAATGGAAATTAGACAATTTTGGTGACAAAAACTGAACTCCCTCCGTTTGGCGCTATTTCCTTGTTAGTCCTTTAAAAAAAGATTGACGCTTTTTAGAAGTTAGAACATTTAACTTAAATTTTTTGTTTTTCTGGTTTTGAGGAATGCGAATTAGTGCTTTCTGCCTTCTAATTTGTGGTAATAGAAATAGGTATTGTAATGTTTGATAAAGTTTGTTCCTTATTCCATGTTGTGCAGGGGAGAAGTGCTTATAAGGGCTCATCAAGGGTGAGCTACTGTTAAATATTACTAATATGTTTCTTCAATAATTGCACGAACAAATCTTTTTTCACATTGTATCATGTCATTCTAATTGGATTGTTTAATTTCAGAAACCAAAATCTGTGCGTTCCTTCAGATTATGACTAGTGGAGTTACATTTTATGTCGTATAATAGGTATCTTACTTTGGTTTGAGTAATGGGACTAAAAATCCAGTTCATTACCTGTTACTGTATATCATTTAAGACACGAAGAAGGTTAAGGAAGAGGCTAACCTTGTTGTTTTAAGTTTATTTCTTCTTGACATGAGATATAGAAAAGTTCCCAGGAGTTTAACAAAATAACTAGCAAAAGCTTGTGCATGTTTTTAACTAATTGGTCAAAAGTAAAAAGATATACTGCAAATAAAAGAGAATTTTTAAAAATCAAGAAATTGAGAATGCTTCATCTCCGTCCTAATTTGTTAACATTCCATGGTTAGCGTGGCTGGTTACTTATGAATTTTGGAGTCATCTCGGGTTCCTGTTTAACCGTGAACTGTTGATCTATTAGTTTACAACAAGTCACTTGTTTTATGTCTTTTCTTGACACAGTTCTAAAGTAAATATGACTTATCCTGTCTTCAGTAGTATTGGTAATGTCAAACCCAAGTGTGAATACATTTGTTAAAAAGTTAATTTTTTTTATTGAGGGGAAGAAAAAGTCAAGTTTGATGGATGGAGTGAAAGATGTGAAAGTCCAATCATAGTTGGGTCTGTTACATGAATTTTCAATATCCATTCCGCTCCATTTGGATAAGCTTCGTCCCAATGCGCAATAATTTGTCTTTTAAGACAAGTAGTGGTTCCTAACACCCAAGGGTGTGCCTTAGTGGTCATTGTAGTGGGAGGGGAACCATGCGGTCTTATGTTCAAATCTAAGCGGAGACAAAAAATACTAGGTGGTTTCTTCCTATTTGCCTACGCTTTGGGGGGCAGTGTAACCCGGTACCCATATTGTTCGGTGGTTGCAGGTCCCTAGTAGAATAGCTGAGTGCGCGAGAGCTGCCTCGTCTACCACCGTCATAGAAAAAGAAAGACAAGTAGTTGTTCTAATGAGCATATAAAGTCCTACTCAGCCAGCATTCTATTTTAGTTACAGTGATATGCTTCCTTTTCCAACTTTTAGGTGAATTGTCATACTGATTGCCAACTTTTGTTGCAGAGATCAAACTTCTACTCCAGAAGATATAGGAAGCTGAACTCAAGGGAGACTCTGTTTGAGAATGTCAATGCATTTGCTGAACAGTTTTTTCAGGTCATTCATGAGCCAAAATAGATTATTTATTGCTGAATTCATGTTCCTTTAAAATGCTTCTAGTGCTATAAATTCTTTCTTCCAAATTTTCTAATTTATAGATTGGTCATTGGAACTTTGTATATGCTAATATAGTTATAAGGCATTCTTGTGTGCACTTTGTGAGTGTGTGATGGTTGTAACGTGGGGCATGGAAGGGGGAAAAAAAGAAACCCCAATCCAGGTACGGCACACTTACCGATTTCGGCAGTTTAAGATGGTTCTCTGCGAGGAAGTGTCACGACTCGGAATCCCAACCTCAGGGCCGTGATGCCCCTAATATTTCACTTATTTGGCAAGCCAACGTTAGCTAATTACTTAATCAGTTTTAACAATTTAAAATAGAACATTAATAATACGAAACAATAATAGTCTGAAATAGGTGTGATAACAACGTAGCGTAGTATAAACATATCCCATAAATCTGGAGTCACAGAGAGCGTACTAGAATTTTACGGATAAAGTATGAACGAATTACAACTGTTCTAAATAAGGAAAACAATAAAGATAGGTAGAAGGGGACTTCAGCGATTGCGAACGGCAGCAACTCTATCTCAAGTCTCTAAAGTTGAATTCGAGTAGTCTCCGCTATGCGCCGCTGGGACCAACACCGGTATCTGCACAAGAAGTGCAGTAGTGTAGCATGAGTACAACCGACCCCATGTACTCTGTAAGTGCTGAGGCTAACCTCGACAAAATAGTGACGAGGCTATGGCAAGTCACTCACAATGAACCTGTACGCGGAATAGAAATAAAGTAGTAAGCTCATATAACCGGACCCGAAGGTCAACTACTAGAGGGCCCCAGAATAACATAATCTCAAACCTCGTATCACAATATCAAGAATAAACTCTACAACCACAACACCAATACAATACATCAAATCCGTTGCGGCATGCTACCCGTTCCCAAGTTTCAACACAATATCTTTCTCAATGTACAACTCATTTCCAATATCATATCATATCATTTCCTGTTCCGTTGTGGCGTGCAACCCGATCCCTCAATATAAATTATTAACATAAACAGCTCAACACCCCTATTTATGAAATATCAACACAAAAGAGAATGAAACATACGGAACAATAAAGAACTACCAATACAAACGGAGAATATCCAACACCTCGTGATCCCAATCCTTATCGATTCATCAATACAAGAATAGCTACATGGCTCACGTAAGCGAAATAACATAATAGGCTGCATCGAGGACAATAAAAGTGGATAAAAACATGTGACAATGAGAATATACAATTAAGGCAAGTAGGAACATTTAGCAAGTAAGCATATATTGAGGAGAAATGAACAATTCAAGCAAGTAACAATTGAATAACAATTAACAAGTACTGCATAGATGTCAAGTAAGAACATGTAACAATTAAAGCATATAACAAGAGATAACATGGAATAAATGAAGACATGGAAATAAATAGCCCAATCCTGCATGCTAAAACCCATGATGACGCATATACACTCATCACCTCGCATATACGCTATTTCCCCACATTTTTCACACAACAAATAGCCCAACAAGTCCTAATTCCCTCGAGTCAAGGTTAGACACAATGCTTACCTCTTTCAGCAACCCAGTCAATGCTCAACCACGTCTTTTCCTTTAGAATTAGCCAAATATAGTTCAAATAATTCAAAATAAGCTTTAGAAACTACATGTAAGTGAAAAGATTCAATCTTTAATCAAATTGGAAAAAGTCAACAAAAGTCAACCCTGGGCCCGCTTGGTAAAAACTCGAGATTCGGGCCAAAAACCCGATGACCCATTCACCCCCGAGCCCGAGTATGTGATTTATTTTGATATTCGACCTCAATTTGAGGCTAAATCTCAATTTTGCAAAATCCCTAATTTCTACCCAAAACCCCTAATTTCTACTCTGAAATTCATAGATTAAAGGTTAAAATCAATGGGTGATTAGGGAAATACATCAAGACTAGTTAATAATCACTAACCAATGAAGTGGAGATGAATTTCTCTTCAAAATCGCCTTTAGGTCGAGCTCTAGCTTCCATTAATGGAGTTGAATGCCTAAATCGCGACTTTGAGCTTTTAAATAGCTGGGCGTCAGGTGTTCTTCGCGTCCGCGAAGCACCTGACGCGTTCGCGAAGAGCAGTGGCCAATTGACCTTCGCGTTCACGAAGCTCTCATCGCGTTCGCCAAGGCTTCTTCCGAGTCAAGCCTACGCGTTTGCGACCCATGGTTCGCGCTCGCGATGAAGAGCCATCAGCCCTCCCAACACTTCACATTCGCAAATGGCAGGCCGCGTTCGTGAAGGTTAATCCCTCCAAGCCTTCGCGTTCGCGAGCCTAGCCTCGCGTTCGCGTAGAACAACTAGCCCTAGCCCTCTCTCGCGATCGCGAAACACTAGACATCAGTCGGAGAAAACCAGCAATCTCCTAAGTCCAAAAATGGTCCGAAGCCTATCTGAAACCACTTGAGCACCAAAACTTGCTTGCGCGATCTAAACACCAAAATAACATCCGGAACCACGAATCGAACACCAAAACACATGAAATTCAAAAGGAAACTCAAGGTTAGCTGGAAACACAACCAAGTGTCCGATTCCTATCAAACCAACTCGAAATTATACCAAATTTTGCAAACAAATTTCAAATAGCAAAACGGACTTCCAAGTCCCAAAACCAAAATCCAAACCCGATAACCATAAAGTTAACCTATGGTCAAACCTAGGGAATTTCCAAACATTCAAATTGCTAACTTTCGGCAAAACAAGTCAAATCAACCCAGGGACCTCTAATTCAATTCCAGGCATACTCCCAGTCCAAAATCACAATACGAAGCTGCCGGAATCGTCAAAACACCGATCCGGGATCGTTTACCCAAAATGTTAACTGTAGTCAACTCAAGTTGTTTTTAAAGCCAAAAATCACATTTTTCTTCAATTTGTTTACGTAAATACTTCCGGAAAACAACGCGGACTATGCACGCTAATCAAGAAACATCAAATGAAGCTAATAGAGGTACCAGAACATGAAAGGGCTAGTGCTCAAAACAACCTATCGGGTCGTCACAGAAAGCTGTTAAAGTTTAATAATAACTTGGGTTGGACTGATGGGAACTTGGCGCTTGGCATAGGCTAGATCATGTTTAACCTTGGTTTCCTTCTTAAAACGGTCAGTAGTAAATGTTCTTTGATAAAATGTGCAACAATCTAGTAAATCCATATACTTAGTGGGCAACTAAGGTTTCTCATTCAATATATACAAGTCCAAAAAATATGGATCTTCAAGGTAACTTTATAAATATACAAATATTATGTAACAAAGCTTACTCCTAGCTCAAATAGTTATGTGATACTAAATTCCCCATGAAGTCCTATTCTACGTACTAGAAAAGAGTATGCAGATTAGATTGTGAACAAACATATTTGCAGATTAGAAGTATTATGATTTGTCCGGTTTGTGTTAGAGTATATTCGCTTGGTTGGCGGATACATTAGGTTACGGTGGAGTACTTTTACTTGGATTAGCGCACACCCCAATAACATGTGTATTTAGCTAGTTGAATGAATTGACAACTTCATTAAATTAGCTTCCATCTCTAATTAAAAAGTTGAACTCTTAACAAAATGGATATTATTCTGTTATCACTACTCCAGTTTGGTCATTAGTGTTGAAGGTGTGTGATCATCTCATCTAAAAGCTTAAGCTGTTAGAGAGAGCACATTGTTATTTACTTAATTATTTTTTCAACATGCGCCCCACACGTGTGGACCTGATTCTTTTTCATGGGCCAAACATGTGGAAGTTTTTATTTTGATAATGCATGGCGATGAGACTCGAACCCAGGACCTCTGCATGCTTTGATACCATGTTGAAGATGTGTGACTATCTCATGTAAAAGCTTAAGCAGTTAGAGAGAGCATACTATTATCTACTTAATTATATTTTCAACAATTAGAATATTGAAGAAGTTAAGGATGGCTGCTTGTTCGAAGAGTTATTCTTTTTGTTTTGGCCGTGTTAGTACCTTCTGTTGAATTGTGGTTCAGCTTTTGAGTGAATTTATCATTTCAATGTGATTTGCATGTGCACTCTTTATCTGTCTTATGAATGCACCTATAGGAATGAACTCAGCAAGTGTTAGATGACCTTGACAACCTCATTTTTCTGAAGTTGGATTGCAGTTGAATTTGCTTTTTGTTGACATCTAGCTTGGAAGCCCCAACATAGTTTTTCCGTGCTAATCAGTATAACCAGCAGCACGAATCCTCACTGGTAGATCAACTTAATCATACTCAGGAGGGGGACTTGGTGAATGTGCAGTTTCATGGTGAACTCTAAAATTGTGGATGTTTCCAAAAAGTTGATTCATTATTCATCTGGAAACTGGCACTAGAAAGATGAAAAAGGGATCAGTTGTGTCTTTTTCTGGACCTTCCAGTAGGAAAACAACAGGAAAATATAAGAACATGTTGAGTGTCTAAGCAGAAAATGGAAAACGCTCATCATCTTAACCTCTTGACTTATTTGGCTTAGCTAGATGTTTGATAATGACATTGAGGCTTGTCTGGTAGTTGGGCAAGACTGCCGTGCAGCTCCTTGGGTAATGGGTTAATCATTAACGAATAAAGCCGAGGTCTTTTATTTGAACATGTAAAGTGCAAGACGATCTTTGAGGACGCAATTTGCAATTTGCTTGATATGGAATTGAAATTTAAAAATGATTTTAATTCATTGTTATTGCTAACATTGAATAAATTTAGGGGTCATTTGGTTCAGAGAATTTTTTGCAGGAATTGTACTTCATACAAAAAAGTAATGCAGGGATTATTTTATCCATGTCTTGTTAATACCTTTAGGGGTCGTTTGGTTGGAAAAAAGTTATCCCAAGATTAATTATCCCGAGATTAGTTAGTCCACCTTTCCATGGAGATAAAAAAACACTACAATCCCGGGATAACTAATCCCAAGATTAATTACCGCAATTTTCTCTCAACCAAACGTGGGATAAGCTCTTCTTAAATTTAGTCCCGGGATTAATTTCCTTGTCCCTCGTACCAAACGAGCCCTTAGGGGTGGTTTGGTCGGGAAATAAGTTATCCCACGATTAATTATCCCTTATTCCTCATACCAAATGAGTCCTTACGGGTCATTTGATCGTGTGTATAAGAATATGATGTATTAATAATGTTGGGATTAGTTATGCTGGGATTATTTCTTATCAGACCGTTTGGTTTGGGGTATGAAAGGTTTTGAAAGAACAGTTATGTCTTTATACATGATTATCCATATATAAAAAATAATGTTATTGCTAATGCCATGAGTTCCTATGTATAAAAATAGTAATCCCTCTGTTTCAATTTATGTGAACCTATTTCCTTTTAGTCTATGCCAAAAAGAATGACCCCTATTTGGAAACAATTTACATTTATGCAATAATATATAGCCACACAAAATATATGAGCTTTATTTTACACCAAAAGTTTAAAAGTTTTCTCATTTTTCTTAAATTCC
Organism: Nicotiana undulata; assembly: GCA_005239495.1. Lineage (NCBI taxonomy): Eukaryota > Viridiplantae > Streptophyta > Magnoliopsida > Solanales > Solanaceae > Nicotiana > Nicotiana undulata. Next base: position 30,993 of record ML297302.1, read on the forward strand.
GTGCCCAGTCAAATTGGTTCACATAAATTGAAATGGAGGGATTACTGATTATGGTGTATAACTAATACATGTATTAGTAGTGTTGTGAAAAACGAGCGCTTCCTCGCTTAAAGTGAGAAGCGAAGCGAAGCAAGCCATCAAACGCTTGTGTTAGCTGAAGCGTAGTAGGTTTAAAAAAGCTATTGCTTCCCATTAAAAAGCGAGATGCGATGATGCGAAGCGATGCATAAGAAGGAGCGCTCCTCTGTAATACAGGGCTGCCAACCTATTTAATTAAAAAAACTGTTCTTTTTTTTAAAACATCATCAACCAGCAGCAATAGAGACAGAAAGACTCGACCTAGGGTTCAAGTTTTGTACACTTTTCAACTTCAAGATCATCAAGTTTGATCCAAGTATGTGATTTCTTCTTCCTTCTTCTTTTTCTTTCACTGTTTTAGCGTCCAAATATTGCGAATTTTTTTTCCCTTCAGTCCTTCTTTCTCATTCTTCTCTTTTTCTTCTTCATTTTCTTGCACTGTTTTTTTCGTTTGAAATGCTGCCCAATTTTTTCGTTTCAGTTATACTTATACTGCCCTTCTTCTTATTTTCATATCCTTTATTCTTAGTTCTTATTGCCTTTTTTATGATGAAGAAGAAGAAGATGACAAGCAATATAATAATGATAGTGGAATACAAGAATATGACAATCTTGTAGAAGTATAGGATGCTCATTTTGTGCTTTAATTGATGCTACTCTTTAGTTTTTACATTGAAGTATTGAACATTTTGCTTACAGTTACATGTGTTGTCTATGCAGTATTTTTTTTTTTTTCAATTCCGCTTCACTTCAAACAAAACGAAAGCTTTGCTCCTCGCTTTAAGCGAAAAGGAGTTTGTCGCTTTTCCTCGCTTCACGCTCTTCACAACACTGGGTATTAGTTATACATAGGTTGGAACATTGTTGTGAAGAGCGTGAAGCGAGAAAAAGCGACAAACCCTTTTTCGCTTAAAGCGAAACGCTCGCTTTTTTGAAGTAAAGCGGATTTTAAAAACAATATATATATATATATATATATATATATATATATTGCATAGACAACATATGTAACTGTAACCAAATGTTCAATACTTCAATGTAAAAACTAAAGAGTAGCATAAGTTAAAGCACAAAATGAACATCCTATTCCACAAGATTGTCAAATTATTGTATTCCACTATCATTATTATATTGCTCTTCAACTTCTTCTTCTTCATCAGCTACGAAAAAGGGCAGTATAACTGAAACGAAAAAATGGGCAGCATTTCAACATTTTTATCATTGAAACAATGCTAGAAAATGAGAAAGAAGAATTGAAGGTGAAAAAAAATTTCGCTGCTATTTGGACAGTGAAAGAAAGAGGAGGAGGAAGAAGAAATCACATACCTGGGACCAAACTTGATGATCTTGAAGTTGAAAAGTGTAGAAAATTTGAACCCTAGGTTGCCTCTGTTGCTGCTGGCTCGATGGTCTTTTAAAGAAAGACAACCTTTTTAATTAAATACATTGGCAGCCCAATTATAAAGAGAGCGCTCGCTTCTCGCTTTTTCCGGAGAAGCGAACGCTTTTGTAAATCTGCTACGCTTAAGTTAAGAGAAGCCCCAGATGCCTCGCTTCTCGCTTTAAGCGAGGAAGCGCTCGCTTTTTACAACATTGGGTTGGAAAAAACTGCCAACAAGGGATTAATAATACTCCCTCCCTTCTAATTTATGTGAACCTGTTTGACTGGACACGGAGTTCAAAAAAAAAAATTAAACTTATGGAATTTGTGGTCCTAAACAAGTCAAAAAAGGGTCCAGAGTATTTGTGTGGTTATAGAAACTTCTCATTAAGGGTGGAATAGTAAGTTTAAGTTAAATTGTCCAAATTTAGAAAGAGGTCATTCTTTTTAGAACGGACCAAAAAGGAAATAGGTTCACATAAACTGGAACGGAGGGAGTACCAAAGTTAATACATGTATTATTTTCCCTAATACATCCTACCTGTCACGACCCATATTCTGAACAAGCCGTGACCAACATCTGATCACTAAACTTGACCGAGCGAACCATCTGTGCTTATGAAATCTATTATAACGTCAAACTTTATATGCAACAAGGCAATGCTTTTACTAAATACTTTCAATTTAATTAAATATCTAAAATAAACTAACTCCAAAACTTTATCGTAGTAACCAGTGAAATACTGCTAAGTTATTATAAAAAACATCTGAATCTTAACCCATCGACTGTGTCTATGAAGCCTCTACTGATAAACTGACGCACTGCTCAGGACATGAGATTGCCTGGCTGGGTTCTCCAAGGAAATAACTAAATAAAGATGACTCAAAGGAATACTCCACGAACAAAAGAGGAGCTCACCAATAACACTTGAAGAGAGGAAAGTCCTAACTTGTAGCCAGCTCGCCTGCAAAACGGTTCCTACGTTGTACCGCAGACCAACGTAGGTTCCCAAAAGAGAACATCAGTACCATCCATTGTACTCAGTGAGTGAACGACAGGGGACGAAGCTCTAATAAATATACATTACGAGCAAAGATTCTAGATGCATGGAAAACATAAAGCTTCTAAGAACAATGGTAAAATAATTGCATAATAGCAGTTTATGAATATTCTAAAAGAAATTCTTCTCTTTTTCTTTCTTACAAAAAAATACTTCACTTTATACTTCGAGAGTCCCAACTATCTTGACTTATTTTTGTCTTAGTCATCGTGTGATCAGCACGGGTTCGATCCCAACCTGATCGAATAAGCCCAATTCACGAGGTGCCACTCGCTTCATGGTCATGTATCATACCTTAGCCAGGCTAAGTAAATTCTCTGCAACAAGACTCTCGGCTCGTGTGCTCCCTACTTTGGCACAAGTAGTTTGTGGAAGTCAACGCCTTGGTCAGGACCCTCGGCCTGGATGATGACCCCTTCTCAGAATAGAGGATACTCCCAAAAATCTTTTCTTTCTAAAACTTCTTCTTGTGATTTTTCAAGTCTAAATCTTTTCTGGAACATCCTATACATACTCATACTGTTATCCTAGGAGTGGCAAAATGGTTAAAAGAAAATAGTTAACCACCCATATTATCCACTAACAAATGGGTTGGATAATGAACTTTTTAAAAACGGGTCAAATATGGATAAGTACCATATTATCCATTTAGAAAATGAATAACCAATGGATAACCAATGGGTCTAACTTTTACATTTGCAAAGCCTCAAATTGGGGGTTCTTCAAGTTAGGGAGACTAAGAATTCTCCCAAAAGTGATTATATGCAAGAAGTCGTGGATAATATGGTTACCCATATTATCCGCCGGTTAACCCGTTTGTTATCCGTGTTAAATATGGGTCGGGTCGCATAACTTATCCGTTTTCATTACCCGTTTCGACCTGACCCATATCCGACCTGACCTGCCTGTTTGCCACTCCTATATTGTCCTTAAATATAAAGCATGGTATAAGAATGAAATAAACATTCAAAAGTATTTCTAAAGATTCTTCTTCGTAAATTTTCATCATGAAAATAGCATATAAGAATAACACAAAAATCTGAAAATTTATGCACATATCATAATAAGTCATCTAAACTTTAGCTAGAACAATTCTAAATTAATAGGTACTCACTCGCTCCAATTAAGTACATATAAACTCTTTTAAGCAATTCATCAAACACCTTTTATGCGTGCTTTTGTGAATTAAATCACTTTAGTAAAGGGTTATATCAACTCACCTCAAGCCAATATGTAGACCCAACCCAATTTATACCCGTCAAACAATCGATTCTACAACAACCAGTGCATTTTAATCAATTTTAAAGTTTCACACCGAAACATGGAATTTACTATTGATACAGAGAAAGAAGGGAATTAACTATTCAATTCTTGCCTACTACCGTAGGATAATTGACAATAGGGATACCTGAGTTCAAGAATTAGTGATTTGTAAAGAAACCTAGAACTTCCCGTTGCCTGCGTATTGAGCAGCAAGCCTGCCTCTGCTCTGTTTCATATAAGGCTTGCCTGAATGAACAGAAGTTTAATTTTGCTCGTATAAGGCTTTTCAACCTTTAGCTTTTTAAGTCTGTTTTGTTTAAGGCTTTAAGCCTTTTGCCTTCCCATTTTATGGGCTTTAGGCTTGCCTCCCCCTCCCCCCCTTTTTTTTAACTTAACTAATAATTAATGATACTCATTTTTAATAATTAGTAATATTAAAATTATTAATATTCCCCTAATTGTATATCCAATTATTTAAGTATATCTTTGTTTTTTCACTCAAGGCAAGATTAAAAAAATTAATTCTATATTATGCGTGTCTTGAAACTTTTATAGATTTGAGGAGTAGCTTCTTACTTCACATTCTGTTTTCAAAGCTTTTAGACTATCACTTTCGAAGGGTACTCTACAAAGAATTGTGTTGCCACTTTCCAGCTTATCTATGTTCTCAAACACATTTACATACTCCATTTAACTCTGAAGTCCTAAGAGTCTGAGTAGTTACCCAATATACCTTTCTTTCTTTCTTTGCTTTGAAGAAACTATTCTATTATAACGTTGTTTTTCGGCATTTCAGGGCTGGCAGCCCGACTGTGATGAATATGACCCATCTTCAAGCCGAGACAGTTCATGGTTTAGACGAGATTTCAGGGCCAGTGGAAACAAAGGGGGAAGATCAAGGAACAAAGGACCACATCAACAGAGTGAGTGCACCTTTTGTAATGGAATTCAGTATATAGAGTCTGGAGAACTTCCCCTTTCTTGGAGTTCAATCTTGTAAAATGCAACTATTCTTAGCTCCAAAAGTGTCATTTAAAGAAGCATATTTTTCTTTCTTCGCGTGTTTCTTTGTCAAACCAGGCCATTTAGCTATCATCAGCGTGTGCCGTTTGAGTATTGAGCAATAGCTGATTTTCGTCATCTCCTTTTTCAGGAGGTTTCCAATTCTTTGAGGATAATGATATTGAGATAGAGACCTTTTTCCGTTCAGCATTTGGCGGGAACAAGTACTACTACTGGTCATTTATGAATGAAGAACCACAATGGAGGAACTCGTCAAGCTACTCTAACAACCATAGGTGGAACCAGAGATATCAATATTCAAACTATGATGAGTCAACAGACTCTGAAAATTCAGAGTCAGATTTGAGTTCACATCGTCTGACACTTGGATTGAATGCATCTGGCCCTTTGAATCTGGATGATGTTAAGAATGCGTGAGTGTTTAATGAACTTCCAGCTAGAAAAAGATTTACTTTAAGATGTGCTTTGATATCCTTATTGGCAAAAGTAACATCTGTATCACTGATTGCACATGCTTTACATTTGCAGATATCGTGTATCTGCACTGAAATGGCATCCTGATCGCCACCAGGGCTCATCTAAGGTATATCTATTTCATTACTATTACATATTTGTTTTGATGTTTTACCCTTTGCCACCTTCATCCCTCATACCCCACTTGCCTTTTCCGTAAGGTGCATACAACGGAGACTATTCCATGCTTCAATTACGATCAATATGTTCATAGTGTTGTTTCATCTGAATGTTCACTCCTAGTGCTGGTTCTTATATTTGCCCTTGGACTATACTGACATTTGCGTGCACTATGAAGTTTATGTAATAGAAATACACACATGCTAAAGAGAAAAAAAAAAGAAAAAGAAAAAGGAACCAAACATTCTAGACGTCACTATTCAGTACTTGTAGCTTATGCTTCGAGCCTCACTCTTCTCGTGTCAAGCATGAAAGTCAGATCAGTTTATGCTATTCTAACCTTTCTTTATCGGTTCCTTTGTATTCCAGCTATAGTAGATAACAAGTTTTTCGTTAATTGACAGGCTGTCGCAGAAGAGAAGTTCAAGGCCTGCAGTGCAGCATATCAATGTTTGTGTGATAAACTGGCATTAAGTTAGTAGTGGAGCAGATAGTGATACATGTCCTAGATCATTGGATGACGATTACCAAATTACCGAGGTTATTTTTCCCCCAAAGGACATGAGATATACTAACCTGTCAATAAAAGAGGCTTTACGTCGATGTTAGTTTTGTTTGAAATGGCACATGCACAAAGAGGAAGCTATGTGGGATTAGATTATCTGGAAGCATACTCAAAGTGTTTGTAGTAGAGTTGTTTTGCCATGCTTCCAGTGTAACCATATGTAGTCTTAGCAATAATTTCTGTTCTTCTCTAGCTGTGTTCAGGATGAAGAATTTTGTTTTGCCACTGTTTGCCAAGCTAAACTCAAAAGTTATCAGTTTCCATGATATATCGTACTGTAGGTTTTTTTTCCTTTTCTGGTTGCACATTCTTGTATTAAGAGAATTCATCATAAATTGATTAGTTTTTCATTAATTTTCATCCTAAAGCAACCTTCCTCCTATGTCCCGGTTTGAGACTGAATGTGTACAAGCTCATACAGGCGGAGGTGGTTGTACATATCAGCTCTCTTTTTCTTCGTTAAACTGCTTTATATGTTCAAAACAAAATGGTTATAATCAGTTGATGTTTCGTAGTAGCCCTACACCACTCATGTGCCACATAGCCCCAACACGCAACGCGCAACCATGTGTTGTTGCCAATGCGAACATTGCAAAGTCAAGACAAGCCCCGCCAGGCACGAACAAGGGGTTGGAATGTAGAAACGAATAAGGCACCACAAGTTGAAGGCACGGACACAACCCCCAACAACCACACGAAATTTGACATGTACTAAGCTTAGCCCCACGCACGGCACCGTGCGCACGACGCACCACCATTTCGTTGCCAAACGCCAACAGCTGCCACGAGCAATGTCAGCACTCCGGATCAACTTGAGGAATGTAACATGATCGACGAAGCGCACGGCACCGCGCGCACGACGCACCACCGTTTCGTTGTCAAACGCCAATAGCTGCCACGAGCAATGCCAGCACTCCTGATCAACTTGAGGAATGTAACATGATAGACGAAGCGCACGACACCGTGCGCACGACGCATCACTGTTTCATTGCCAAACGCCAACAGCTGCCACGAGCAATGCTAGCACTCCTGATCAACTTGAGGAAAGTAACATGATCGACGAAAACTGGTTAAAGGTTTCAGGAAAGCGTTCGATTTTACAAAAATTTGACCATTGAATGATTCGTTCCAGAAGGAAATTTTGTTGATAAGGTCAACAATCCTTGTCTCTGAATGAAAAACAAATATGGAGCTCATCCTTGCTAAAGTTACCAAGAAAATTGACAGTGACAAAGCAAGTGGATCAAACTCAAGCATTAGAATACTTATGCTCAGAGGAGGCAAGGTGGCCGAAAATTTTGCTATTCAGCGGGGCATTAGTGATAGCCATTCTCAGGAAAGCTATTTAGAGATTAACCTGTCATGATCCGATGACACAAATTTATCCATCCTACTCTGCCAAATTTTCATAAATTCTCATCAGCATTGTGGGGGTGGGCATCGGTTCGGTTCGGTTTTGAATATTATCAGTTTTGCCTATCAGTTATCGGTTTACAAATATCATAACCCGATAACTAAACCGATAAGATATTGGTTATCGGTTATCGGTTAATCGGTTCGGTTATCGGTTTACCCGATAAGATAAAACAACTAAAACAATTTAGCAATATAAAAAACTATCGAGTTCTCAATTATCTTGAGCCAGAAGTCAAGAAATAGATCAGATTTCCGTTGTCTTTGACAACATAAATATAGGATTACAAAGGTGGAATGCAATATGATTGTATTGATAATAAAACATGGAATATGATTCGTATGTTTAACTAGAAGTGAAAAAATTCTGAAAAAAATGGGATAAAATAGTAAGACGACGCTACACAATCAAGTCTTTAAGCTACAGGTTATGTTACGATAATCTATATGAATATTTATCAGAAATTATGAATTGATAATATCAGAAACTGGTTAATCCATGTATCAAATAAACAGAAGTTTACTGCTTAGGATTCTTAATATTCCAAAAAGAGAAACACTTGTTAAAATTATAAGTGTTTTATAATTTTAGATTTGTCCAAAAAGAGAGAAACACTTGTCCAACCTGAGGGCGTGATGCGGCTGACGAGTGACGCCGGCCTGAGTCTTGACGGGCTGACTAGTGACTGGTGAGGGCGTGAGCCGTGAGAAAGAGAACTGGTGAGGGCGTGAGCGATGGTGAGGCGGAGAACTGGTGAGGTTGGGCCGTAGGGGTGCGGCAAAAAATTGAGAAACTGAGAAAGAGAAACTGACTTACTGAGAATTGAGAAAGAATAGGGAAAAGGAATTATGAAACCCTAGTATAGTTTGTATATACTTAAGGGTAAATTAGTAAATTAGTTAATTCTTATTGGGTTATCGGTTTTTACCCAATAACAGAATTGAAAATCGAGTCCGAATCGATAACCCAATAATTTTTTTTTTACCCGTTACCGAACCGTTAACCCAATAACCCAATACCGATAACCCAATAAATAATTAACGGTTCGGGTTATCGGTTTACCCGATATATGCCCAAAAGTTATTGTCTTTCCTTTTGAATCCCACAAGTTATGGTGTTCTATATGAGGAAACAAAAAATGAGAAACTCAACAACAACAAAAAAATCTCTTGAAACAAGCTCTATATTGAAGAAGTGGACTACAATAAGGACGGGTGATTCTCAATAATTCCTCATTCCCACCATAATTATCTGGAAATTTTGGTTATTCTAAATAGAGATGTACATAGATCGCGTTGGTTCGGATTTTATCAAAACCAACCAAACCAATATATCGATTTGGCTTGGTTTAATTTTGTCGGATTTTTTGGAATTTTCGGGTTTCTTTGTTACATGAATATTATTTCAATCTTGCATTATTAAAGTTATAGATAAATTTTGATAAGTGAATATATGTTTACTAATTTTTTAAAATAAAATAACAAACATATGATCTATTGAAGTGATCTTATGGGAGAATTTTTTTAGTAACACATAATAGTTTATTTTCGTAGTCGTCTACCATCAATTGTTGATTGATGTACGCTTTCAGGGTTCACTAAATTTAATAATTAAACATAAAAATCAATATTATACCTAAATAATGATATATTCTATGTGATTTTGGATTATCGTAATACCACTTCAAAATCGGCAAAACATATAATAAATCATGACATATGAATATGAAAGAACAAAGAGATGATTGACGCATTTCAATAACACATAATAAGAAAGTGATACAATCTATTCTTTAAAGTAAACAAAAATGAATGCACTTTATAGTTTATTAAATATTCTATCCCTTGAGAGGATCTCAATATTTCTAGACATTTTTTAAACAAAATTCTATATAAAGTCTTAAAATTATATTTAAAAAATTATATATTTATACGTCGGTTTCGTTCAGGTTTTTACTCAATACCAAACTAAATCAAACCAAACTTCGGTGTAGACAATAAATTGCGTCGAGAAAATAAAATCAAGACCGAAAAATATTGCAACAATCGTAGTATTTGATTTCAAGTAATTTGAGTGTACAATCCCTATGAATCCTCTGATTCTTCTTTCCAATAATAGATAAATTCAAGGGTCTTTGAGCTTGATCTTGAATATGTAGTTGTGCCATGAACGATGATCTTGAATTCAACTAGCACGAACTTTGATTTGAACTCGTACTCCTTGAATCTTGACTTATTCTTCGTTCTTGAACTTGAACTTGATTTCTTGAGATTAAGTTCTTCGTTCTTGAGCTTGAACTTGAACTTGATTGTTTGAAGCTTGAAACTTGTAGAGAAATTTGTGGCGTTTGATCCACGAGCTCTCTCTTGTTTCTTGTGATAATTTCTGGTGTCTTTTCTGAGTTATGAAGACCCCTTATTAATAGTTGTGGGAGGAAAGAGTTATGATAAGAACAAACTCTTTCCGACCAATCAAATTGAAGAGTGACAAGGCCGCATTTGATTGACCAGAAAATGTCACTTGCACATGCGGTGCGTTTCATTGGCTTTTTAATTTGACTTGCCATGCCTTGTCATTTTGACACGTGGCATGATCTTATTGGCTCTTCAGTTTGCCTTGGCGTGCCACATCATTTGACATGTGGCACCAAACTTGGGCCTCTAGGAAGATGACATCTTGGGCTTAATGAAGTGGGCTCATCACTTTAGCTCAATTAAATGGGCTAGCCCAATGGATTACGACTTATTTATTTAATCCATATATATTGGACTTATATAATTAATTCAATTATATTAGTCCATAATATTTATTTGGACCAATATATCTTGAATTTTAAAATATAATCCAAATTAATTTACGGATTTAATTTCAATAAAATTTATATGCCTACAAATACCCCCTACTTCAAGACTTGTCGAAGTATTTAAACTTTTTTTTAAAGACTAGACTTGAAGTATTAATCTAATGCTTTTTGAGATTTACAGTAATCTATGCAATGTATTCCACAAAAATAGAGAACCATCAGCGCCTTGGCAAACATCAGTTTCGAGTACAAGACATGAAGGACCCGTTTGGTCATGGATTTTCAAAATAAACTTGGATTTTATTTGGCAAATATATTTTTGGTCATAAATTTTGCTTATGTTTTGGCAAAATTTCAAATCCAAAATCTCAAATAGCTGGTTTTGGACCAAATCCCTCATAATACACATATTTTTCTAAAATAAATTTGAAAAATATGTTTTAAAAATATATGTCCAAACATATTAGCATCTTCAAGTCAGACTTCACCCAAAACACATTGTTCAAAACAAATTTGAATATTTATGGCCGAACAACTAGCGAAATGTTTGGTGCTACGTGACTGTCGAAACTTGGTACTTGGAATTGCATTTTCTTTAACTAGAAAGTGTTGCCTCCACCTGTAATGATTAAATATAAGTTTAGATATTGGAATCTTACTTTACCCACGTAATCTCCTGGTATATATTTCATTTCAGTTGACAATTCACATTATATTTTGTTTCCAATTATAATTGGATTACATAACAATAATATCGGCTTTGGACATAGAGAAACTTGTGTCACCACCAATGGCTAACTTAATTCAATTAGGAGACAAATTATAGTGAATATCCTACATCGAAAATTTGTCCTCGACAGCTGCCTCCGGAGATCTATATAAGCTCGTGTACTCTTCGTTCAAGTAGATCAATTTCAGCGTTCGCAAACCATTTTGAGTCTCGGAAGCATTAACGCGAAGGTAATTTCTTCTTTTCTTCTTGTGATTTCTTTTTTTGTATTTTTTTTGTAGGTAAAACAAGAAGGATATGTTCTTGTCGCGCCCCCTTTTTTCCCAAGCACTTCTTTCGGGGCCGGTTTAAAAGGATTTATGACATTGATTGGGACAACTCGTTTTCTTTTGGGAAAGGGATTTGCATATTTTGAAAAATCGCCACCTAACGATTTTAAGGTGCGTTAGAGCACCTATTGGGGTTCATATACAACTACTTTTGATAACCAAAGACAGGGTAAGGGCTTGAAATTATCCTAAGGGGAAGGTGTTAGGCACCCCTCAGGATCCACAAGTGGGGTTCCCGGCCAAATAGCATTTGTGAATTTTATACAACTAGCAAGTAAACAAATATGGTTCAAATAATAGGGGATTTTAGTCTAAGTACGCATATGTTTGAAAATAATTAATAAAGAGATAGATTTTGAAAAGGGTTATAATCTAAACATGTATATAGAGTAAGAGTATCCCAGGTTTGTTTGTAATATGGATCACATCAATGCAATACCCGGTATGACACTCCTCGAAGAGGGGCTACACGTGGTATTAGCGCACCGGTCATCTATCCATATCTACCCTTTCCCACCCCGTGAAGGTAAGTAAAGCGAGTGTTGGTCACGACATATATTGCATGTTGTTACCCGTCCCTTCCTATTAGCCTCGGAGGAGTTTAGGACTTCTATCCTATAAAGGGGGTTCTAGGCAGACCCTTAGGTTTTAAAGGTAAAATACTAAGGCGACATATAGAAAAAACAAAAGGACTGCAGATAGGGGTAACACATAAACCGGAAAGGCCCAAGTACCTCCACAAATAATGCACAGAATCAGCATGACTCAAACACAGTTAAGGTCTTGGTTTAAATTCATATCCTAAAACATGGTATCTAAGTGATAACAATAGAGAAACATATTTATTGCATAACTCAGAGAGGAATTCCTAATCAGTTTGCCTATTGATTTTACGCATGCTGGTAATTAGACAGTAATCATAGGGGGGCAATTCATTTTTTATTTTAAAGGTTGATTACCAAAGGCTTGCCTAGGCGTATGATCATATATGACAGTCATAAGAGGTGTTAACAGCTTTAGGTTGTTATTCCTAAGGGCATACAGTTCTAAGTGTCTGCAGAATATACATGAGTTAATTACCAGTTGTTAGAGCGGGGTGACTGTTTCATACTCTTCTATGCGTCTGTGTCTAAACTGGGTGTAATTAAGCGAGTGTAATCCTAGAACATGATATCTAATGCAGAATGATGCACGTTCAGAAGCACTAAAGCAGGGTCTCTAAATGCATACAAGGTCATGGAATTATGCACAGTTTCAGAATAGGCATAAGTGACAGTTTTTAATGTTATTATTTACCTTAGAGACAGGATTTCAAAGTGAAAGGGATGCTAGAAAAAAAAAACAGTATATATGAATCCTAGGGAACATGGAATCTAATGCATGGCATGCTTGCGTGTGTTATCCCTAAACATGACTGCTATTACGCACAGAAGAAAAGTAAACCTATGAGCATGGTTTCTACACTTGGCTACACTACAACATACATATTACCCTCCCATTTTCACTATCCAACCCCAGAGTTGTTTACAAATAATTATTACAGACTATTGGGTATGAATTACATAATTGAAATAAGAAAAATAAGAAGCTAACTATAGGGAGACTACAGTATAGGCCCAAATCTCCATATCCTCAATGCCAAGTGGTATTTCACAGCCTTTCTCATAATCCGGGTGTGTCAGAGTTCCCTAAGGACCTCAAGGGATCCCTAGTAGTGCTCACACCCAGATTTCATAGCCATAGTAGAGTAAGTGCAGTGTGAAAGGGGCAGCCTTAGTGTGTCAAAGTTCGGAGGAAGCTCAAGGGTCCCAAAGCAATGCTCACACAAAGGGGGGGGGGGGGGGGGGGGGGGAGGGGAGGGGGGCATAACTTAAGGGGTCTATGAATAGAGTGAGAGTGCTTGGCATAGTTTTGAAGAAATTGAGTGAGAAAACAGTTTTGAAAAAAAAAGACTTGATTGAAATGATTTTATAACAGAAAGTTTAACCAATGAGACATTTTGAAAGAGCGGAGTAACCAGAACAACAACAATCTCAGGATCCAAACAAATTCAGCATCACACAAGGAACAAGGAACCAAGAAAAAAACCCAACAACCACAAAAAGGGGTAATGGGATTTGAGGGTCAAGTATAGAGCATGTAAGGGAAAGCATGTAGTAGGCAGAGGTATGCGTAGGTACACAATCAGAAGTTCCTAAGGGGATCAGGGAATTGGGATATAGCATAGTAACAATATCAAATAGCTTAAGGTAATACCAGTAGGGGCATGCCTTAACCAAAGCTAGTGTACAGACATAGGCATAGAGCGATTCACATAGAAACATGTTTCAAATACATAAAGACATGTTGATTATGAAAATAAAGCATAACTCAACATGCTAGATGGAGCACAAGATTTTAATTACATGTCCAACAACAAAACAGTAGATAGAAGCATATAAGAAACATAATGAATTGAAGCAGCAAAATAAACATATTGGTTTGGGAACTGGGATTAAAAATCATAACATACCAGTGAAGTGAAGAAGACAGTAAACACAAAGTAAGGTAGGAGCACAATAGTAAGCCTTGGCTTGCGGCCGGCTAACTTAGAACAGTAACAAGTAGCACAAAGAAGAGAGAAGAGAGCAGGAAGTTTTAGTAGAGAGAGAGTTATTGAACCAGTGAGTTCCCTCTGTAGCTTAATGAAAGAGTGAAGGTACTTATTGTTTTGAAAATAGGAAGAAAATAAGGTAACAAATGATAGTTCAGCAAAATTATGGAAGTGCACATCAATTAGAATCACATTAATATCAGTAATCTCTTTAATTAAGGAGTCAATATTCAAACAGATACAAACAATGATAACATAAGGAAAGAAAATCATATAGAATGATGGTAACACATAAGGAAATAAATTTCAACAAAGTATAAGACATGTAATAGGGGCTAAGTTCAGAATACTCTAATTAAGGAAAGCATGTGTGAATTAGTTTGATAGAATTATTCATAGAAATAAGGCAGGAAATTTGGAAAATCAACAAGAAATCCTCGAGCGAGATTCAAATCACAGGAAATTAGCACCAATTAGGAAAAGTATCATGTATGACTGGAATACCACATAGGGAAATAATTTCAGCATATAGAACAAGTAATTAGTCTAGGTTCAGAAAATCTAATTAAGGAAAGGTCTATAAGAATCGATTAATAGTAGAATCAATCAAATAAGGCAAGTGAATAACTCATGGGTCAAAATCAGTAATGTATTACAATAGGAGATCAGTGAAGGACACTAATCCCAGGGAATCAGGGATTCGAATAAGGATAACATCAGCTAAAGGAAATTAACACGAATTAAATAGATAATAGTCAAGATATTCAAAACCCTAGTAATCACAGTAGAGTAAAATCATACGAAATTAGGGATTCACATGAATTACAGAGTAAACATTGATGTAAGCAGGAAAAGCAAGAAAATCAGAGACATAGATGAACACCATAGGGTAAAGTTTCATAGAATCATAAAGCTCATGAGACGCAAGCACATATGCAAATATATTATCAGAGACTGAATCAGGAACTCAAGGTTTAGGACTAAAGATTGGGGTTCTAACACAACAACTCAGATAAAGAGAGAGACTTAAATAAATCGCTAAAACACAGTAAAAATCCTAGGATAACACTGAAAATCATAGGAAAACCGTTTTTAAAAGGGATTATGAAACCCTAGTTTGAAGATGAAGAATCGTTTTAGGAAAAACGGAACATCTTTAAGGAAAATATCAAAATAGCCCGTAATATGCCAAGATCTATTACGGATATAAAGAAACCAAGCGATAGTAGTTAGGGTTTCATGGAGACAACCCAAAGAGAAGAAAAATCGGCTAAAGAACCACTGGTTCTAGCCAAAAATGAAGATATCTTACTCAGACGGTCGTAGATGGCCAAAAAACGGCATAAAAGGCCATAGGTGGGAGTTGAACCGCTTCAGGTTCACTTGAAGACTTCAAGGTAGTGTCAAGCCGGCATAGGAGGAGACATAGGCTAGAAGGGGTGAGACCTCATGGTTTCCGGCAAGAGAGGTGGCCGGAGAAGAGATACAGAGTTCATCGGAGGGTGGGTGGGGAGGGAAGGTGAGATGGTTCTAAATAGAACCAGAGAGAAGGTGAGTGAGAATGAAATGGGGGAAATGAGAAAAGGGGGGTAGTCGTTTAGGATTAATTATGGTAGGGATTAATCTGGGCCGTTGATTTGAAATAAT
>ML297305.1:1652-18303 GCA_005239495.1 Nicotiana undulata
AGTTGACTTTCCCATTTTAAGGCTATTTTTAAAGACTAAGTGATTGAATTCTCATTTAACCATTCTGATTTCAAGCTTATCAACTCTAACACATCAATAATAGAATAATCGGTCTATGATAAGTCAATAACAACAATTATAATGCAGGTTTTACGTAATGACAGACCGGGTCGTTACACCTTCAGCATTACCTTATCACCCTTCATGAAAGACACGTCCCGAACCTTCCGGTCCGCATAACTCTTCTGCCTAGACTGAGCCGTGCGAAGTCGCTCCTGAATCAACTTCACTCTTTCCAATGCATCCTGAACCAAGTCTGGGCCTAATAGCCTAGACTCACCGGGCTCGAACCAACCAACCAGAGATCTACACCTCCTACCATATAAAGCCTCATACGGCGCCATCTGGATACTAGACTGGTAGCTGTTATTATATGCAAACTCCACTAGTGGCAGAAACAGATCCCACGGACCACCAAAGTCAATCACACAGGCACGCAACATTTCCTCAAAGATCTAAATAGTCCGCTCTG
Source organism: Nicotiana undulata (assembly GCA_005239495.1). Classification (NCBI taxonomy): domain Eukaryota; kingdom Viridiplantae; phylum Streptophyta; class Magnoliopsida; order Solanales; family Solanaceae; genus Nicotiana; species Nicotiana undulata. Next base: position 2,185 of record ML297305.1, read on the forward strand.
ACTGCCCGTCGGTCTGAGGATGAAACGCTGTGCTCAACTCTACCTGCCTACCCATACCTCTCTGCATAGCCCTCCAAAACTGAGATGTGAACTGGGTACCTCTGTCAGAAATGATAGAAATTGGGACTCCATGCAATCGGACAATCTCCCTGATGTAAATACAAGCTAACCTCTTCGAAGTATAAGTAGTTGACAGGAATGAAGTGCGCATACTTGGTCAGTCAATCCACAATGACCCAAATAGCATCAAATCCCTTCGAAGTTCGTGGAAGCCCAACTACAAAGTCCATAGTGATTCGCTCCCACTTCCACTTCGAAATAGCTATCTCCTGAAGCAATCCACCTGGCCTATGGTGCTCATACTTGACCTGCTGGCAGTTGAGGCACCGCGCCACATACTCCACAATATCTCTCTTCATCCGCCTCCATCAATACTGCTTCCCCAGGTCCTGATACATCTTCGCGACACCCGGATGGATGGAATACCGCGATCTATGGGCCTCTGCTAATATCATCTCTCGAAGGCCATCTACATTGGGCACACAAATACGGACTTGCATCCTCATAACCCCATCATCATCAATAGTCACATCCCTGACATCACCTCGACGGACCCTGTCCTGAAGAACTAACAAGTGACGATCATCATAATGACGCGCTCTAATCTGATCATAGAGAGAAGACCGGGAAGCCACGCTAGCTAACACCCGCAGAGGCTCTGACAAATCCAATCTCACAAGCTGCCCTGCTAAGGCCTGCACATCACGTGCTAAGGGTCGCTCTACTGCTGAAAGATAGGCTAGACTCCCCAAACTCCCTGCTCGGCGACTCAAGGCATCGGTCACTACATTGGCCTTCCCCGGATGATATAGAATGGTGAGGTCATAATCCTTAAGAAGCTCCTACCATCTCCTCTGACGTAAGTTCAAATCCTTCTGCCTCAGCAGATACTGCAAACTACGATGGTCGGTAAAAATTTCATAATGTACCCCATATAAATAATGACGCCAAATCTTCAAGGCATGAACAATGGCAGCTAGCTCAAGGTCGTGCACTGGATAATTCTTCTCGTGCACCTTCAACTGTCTGGACGCGTAGGAAATCACCCTACCGTCCTGAATCAGAAATGCTCCCAAGCCAACCCTAGAAGCATCACAATAGACTGTGTAAGAACCCGAACCAGTAGGCAAGACCAATACCGGAGCTGTAGTCAATGCTGACTTGAGCTTCTGAAAGCTCTCCTCACACTCATCGGACCATCTGAATGGAGCACCCTTCTGGGTCAATCTGGTCTGTGGTGAAGCAATAAAAGAGAATCCCTCCACAAAGAGACGGTAATACCCCGCCAAACCAAGGAAACTCCTAATCTCCGTAGCTAAGGACGGTCTGGGCCAACTCTGCACCGCCTCTATATTCTTCGGATCAACCTGAATACCCTCACTAAACACCACGTGACCCAAGAAAGCTATCAAACCATGCCAAAACTCACACTTGGAGAACTTTGCATAAAGCTTCTCCTCTCTCAACCTCTGCAACACAACCCTCAAATGCTGAGCGTGCTCCTCCTGGCTACGCGATTACACCAGGATGTCATCAATGAACACAATGACGAATGAATCAAGGTAAGGCTGAAACACGCTGTTCATCAAATGCATGAACGCGGCTGGGGCATTGGTCAGCCCAAATGACATAACCAGAAACTCATAATGACCATACCTGGTCCTGAAAGTAGTCTTCGGAATATCAGAATCCCGAATCTTCAACTGGTGGTACCCAAACCTCAAGTCGATCTTGGAGTACACCTTAGCTCCCTGAAGCTGATCAAATAAGTCATCAATACAGGGCAAAGGATATCGGTTCTTCACCGTAAGCTTGTTCAGCTGCCTATAGTCAATGCACATGCGCATAGAACCATCCTTCTTCTTTACGAACAACACTATTCCAAGGCGAAACACTAGGCCGAATGAACCCCTTATCTAGGAGTTCCTGAAGATGCTCCTTCAATTCCTTTAACTCTGCTGGGGCCATGCGGTAAGGTGGAATAGAGATAGGCTGGGTGTCTGGTAACAAGTCAATACCAAAATAATTGTCCCTGTCAGGTGGCATGCCTGGTAGGTCTGCGGGGAATACGTCCGGGAACTCACGGACCACAGGAACAGAATTAGTAGAAGGAGTCTCACTACTAACATCCCTCACAAAATCAAGATAAGACTCACATCCCTTCCCAATCATACACTGGGCCTTCAGGTAGGAAATCACTCTACTAGGCACATACTCTACCGAGCCTCTCCACTCAATCCTCGGCATTCCAGGCATAGCTAAGGTCACGATCTTGGCGTGACAGTCAAGAACAACATGGCATGGAGATAGCCAATCCATGCCCAAAATCACATCGAAGTCAACCATGCTAAGAAATAATAGATCTGCCGGGGTCTCTAAAACCCTAATAGATATAACACAAGACCGGTACACCCGGTCCACCACAACAGTATCCCCCACCGGAGTCGACACCCGAACCGATGAAATAAAAGACTCACGGGGCATATCCAAGAGATGTGCAAAGTATGATGAAACATATGAATACGTGAAACCAGGATCAAATAATACCGAAGCATCCCGGTGACAGACTGAGATAATACATGTAATCACTGCATCTGAAGCTATGGCATATGGTCTGGCCGGAAGTGCATAGAAACGGGCATGTCCTCCACCTGATCGACCTCCCCCTCTAGGGCGGCCTCTGACTGAGTGACCTCCACCCCTGGCTGCCTAGGCAGGTGGTGTAGAAACTGGTGCTGAAGCTGGAGGCTGGCTCCTTTGCTGAAATGAACTACTAGAAAGGCGGGGGCAATACCTCTTGATGTAGCCCGAATCCTCACACTCGAAGCAACCCCTCTCACCAAATGACGGTGGGGACTGAAGGGAACCCCTGGAACCTGTGTAGCTGCTAGAAGAGCCATGTGCTGAAGAACCCTGAAGTGACTGTGGTCGGGATGAGCTCTGGGCTGGAAGTGAACTGAATGATGAACGGCCCGGATGAGAGCTACGAGGGATGTGTCATGATGAAGTACCACTGTAGACTGGACGCGCTGGCTGAGGAGGCCTGAATGGACGGCCTCTGCTGTGCTGAGACTGACCTCCCGAGTGAACACCACCATAACTACCCGATCCTCGAGGCCTCTTGGCCTCCCTCTCAATACGCTCCTGGCGGCGCACTGACTCAATCTCCCTGGGTATGTCAACCACCTCCTCAAAAGAAGCGCCATATACCCTCTGGTCAGAAAGATCCGTAACTGATATGTGAGACCATCAACAAACCTCCGGATTCTCTCTTTGTCTATGGGAACTAGCCAGATGGCATGACGGGCTAACTTAGAGAACTTCATCTCATACTGCGTCACGGTCATGTCTCCCTGATGCAACTGCTCAAACTCTCTGCGTAGCTCCTCTCTGCGGGACTGTGGTATATACTTCTCCAAAAAGAGGATGGAGAACCGGTGCCATGTAAGGGGCACTGCATCAGCGGGTCTACGCCTCTCATAGGCCTCCCACCAGGCGAGTGCGGCTCCTGAAAACTGGAAGGTAGTAAATGGGACCCCACTAGCCTCTAATATCCCTACTGTGCGTAATATCCTATGACACTAGTCCAAGAAGGCCTGTGCATCCTCTCCCTCTGTGCCACTGAAAGTCGGAGGCTGAAGTCTGTTGAACCTCTTTAACCTACGCTGATCATTATCAGCTAAAGCTGGGACCACATAATCCTGTACTGGAGCAATCTGCTACACTGGAGCTACCTCAGGTGTCTGAAGTCCCTGGGTGACCTGCTAAGGTGACCGGGCAGCTGGAGTCTGAATGCCTCCCCCGGCCTGAGAAGTAGTAGCAGTAGTGGACAAAGCGACGGCCTGTGCCAAGTTGGTGCACACCGTCAAAATTTGTGCTAGGGTCTCCTGAAGACCCAGAATCACAATGGGCACTGCTGGTGTCTGAGCTTGCCCTGCTGGAATCTCAGTTGCGGGGGCCTGATCTTGAACAATGGGAGGGTCCACAGGTGCTGTCCCGGCTGCTATGCGGGCTGCACTCCTCCCTCCGCCACGGCCTCGGCCTCTAACTGGTCCTGCTGGTGTCTGATCACCACTAACGGTAGCACGAGTCCTCACCATCTGTGAGAGAATGAAAACAACAGAAGTTTAGTTCTAAAGTTCAACAAAGTCGCACGACAGAATTCAAAGATGTGGAATTTTCCTAAGGGTTCTGTAGCCTCTCGAAGATAAGTACAGACGGCTCCGTACCGATCCGCAAGACTCTACTAAACATGCTCATGACCGGTGAGACCTATTCAACCTAGGGCTCTGATACCAACTTGTCACAACCCAATTTCAGAGTCGTGATGGCGCCTGTCGTGAAACTAGGCCAGCCACCTATTGTAACAAATCTTGAACCATTCATTAAGGAAAATACCATTTTTTTAACTGCCTGAAGTTAAATATAACAAAGATCTGTATTTAAAATAAACTTATGAAACCAAAACCACAAATTTACAACTCCCGGATCCGGTGTCACTCAGTCATGAGCTGCTAATACATAAATGTAGCAAGAGGGAAAAATGACTATCAGAGTCTAAAATAAATACGACAAGTAGAAAGGGAAGAGGATGACGAGATCACGGTCGCTAGCTGCTACATCATCAACTCTGATGAAACTGCTGCTAATCACTGACCCGAGATGAATCTCGGTGTACCTGGATCTGCACACAAGGTGCAAGGTATAACGTGAGTACACCAACTTAGTAAGTAACAAAAACAACCTATGGGCTGAGAGGTAGTGACGGACTAAACCTCCGCTAATTATGAATGACAACATATAATTTGATCATGACAGTAATATATATCCGACAGTAAGCAAAATGCACCAAGTTATGTCTGTAACTTTGCATAAGTTCATGTAAAATCAGGAATGGTATGTACGCAGTACCCAAACTCTCATAAGGTAGTCCACTCAGTACTAGGATTGGCCATCAAGCCCAGGGAAGGTCCATAACGGAATATATATAAACACAGTGACATAGTCACTCAGTACTGAGGAAAAAAGCCAATCCAGCCCCACGGAGAAGATCCATCTCCGGAACATATCACTAGGACAAGATCCATGTCCAGGGAAGATCCATCCCTAAATATCTGTGTGCTCACTGGGGGTGTAAAGACTCCGGAGGGGCTCCTATAAGCCAAAGTGCTATATCAAGCAAACGAAGGCATGATTCAAGAGTCGCTGCGGTGTGCAGCCCGACCATTATAACTGTATCAAAACCAGGCTCTAGGCCTCACTCAGTCTATACTTTCCAATCTCGCTCACAATACCCTCAATTATATAGAAATCAGCCCAAACAATGGTAATATGAAAATAATCTAACAGTTTTCGAGGATGAGGCATGAAATGATATGTTATAACATAACTGAGTGCAGAATAGTGAATAACTACACATAGAGACAGTAACAATCGACCATTCTGGTATGAACGTATCGGCGTGAAGCCTTAACATTTATACTCAACATGATTTCTAATATGTTCAAGGTAATTACGAACCTTCACAATACAAGTGTCATCTTTAAGTAACCCTCAGGCAGTGCCATGGGGTGAGCCAGGCCACAAATATTCGGTGTACGCTCGCATGCCCGTCACTTGGAAAATGCGTCACCTTAATTAATATCAAATATTAGATAACTTGGGGTTTCGAACCCTCAGTTCCAAGGTTGAAGACGTTACTTCCCTCAAAACCGGCTAAAACACTGCTCCGCAGTGCCCTTGCCTCTAAATTCGGCCTCCGAGCGCTCCAAATCTACCAACAATCAGATGTATATCATTATAATATGCTAAGGAATGAATCCCAATCGAAATTTATCACAAATACTCAAAAATCCTGAAATTGGTCAAAACCCGAACCCCGGGCCCACGTCTCGGAATCCAGAAAAATTTACAAAACTGAAATCCTTATCTTCCCCCGAGTCTACCCATATCTAATTTACTAAAATTTGACCCCAAATACCCCTTCAAATCATCACAAGAATTTCCCAACTTTTCTTCCCATTTTCCCCAATTTCTACTTTGATTCCACAAATTTCATGGTAATAATCAATACTAGTTCGTGAAATTAGACAAAAAGTGATTAAGGAACACTTACCACAAGACTCCCACTGAAAATCTCTACAAAATCTCCCTTCTCCCGAGCTCTCTAATGGAGTTTTGAAAAATGGCAAAAAACCCTCGTTTTGAAACATAACTTAAACTTTCTGCCCAGGCTTTTCGCACCTGCGGTCCCGCACCTGCGTTCAGAAGGACCGCACTTGCGGAACTTCCTTAACCCATCTAAGCTCGCACATGCGGTCTAATTTCTGCACCTGCGGGACCGCTCCTGCGATCCAAGTGACCGCACATGCGACCTCCCTCCAGGCTGCCCAAAAATCTGCACCTGCGAAGCCTGGTCTACTTCTGCGGGCCCGCACCTGCGGCTCTCTTCCGCAGGTGCGAAAACACCAGCACCAGCAGCTGAAGCTACATTTTACCAAGTCCAAAATCCCCGTTCACCATCCGAAATCAATCTCGAGCCCCTCGGGTCCCCAACCAAATATACCAACCCATCCTAAATGATCATTTGAACTTAGTCGGGCCTTTGGAACACCAAAAACAACATCAAAACTCCAAAAACTCATCGAATTCAAGCCTATGAACTTTGAAAGTTCTAAATTCCACCAACGATGCCGAAACTGCCCAAAATAACTCCGATTGATCTGAAATTTTGCAGACATATCCAAAATGACATTACGAACCTGTTCCAACTGTCGGAATTCCATTTCGACCTCGATACCCTATTTCCCACTGCCGACCAGGAATCGCCAAAAACTAATTTTTGCCAGTTCAAGCCTAATTCTACACCGAACATCATAAAAATATTCCGGACACACTCCTAAGTCCCGAATCACCTAACAAAACTATCCGAGCCATTAAATCCACATTTCGCGGTCATTTACCAATAAGTCAACTCCCGATTGACTTTTCCAACTCTAAGGCTACTTTTAGAGACTAAGTGTCTCAGTTCCTTCTATAACCACTCCGAACCCAAACTAGCCAACTCTAACACATCATGAACAGTCTAACCAAGCTATGACAAGGCAGAAACAATGAAAATAATGCATGTTCTACGTAATGACCGACCGAGTCGTTACAAAAAAAAGATTTATTGCTCATTATTATTTTTAGAATTCAAGTATTGTTTGGTTTTCAAGTCAAGAAAGAAAATATGAGGAGGGGATCCTAGTTCTTGAAGATTAAGGTTTGGTCCTAAACTCTCCTTTTCTTTTTCTAACTCCTTATTCTTGTCACTATGGGTTGTGACTTGCTAGGTTTAATAATAAATTCAAAGATTAACGACCAAGAGTTGCTTTGAGTGAAAAAAGGCAAGAGAGGTGAGAGTATTAGAAGGAAAAAGCCAAATTTGAGAGATACATAATTCTTCTAATCTTTATTCTAGATGTTTCGAATAGGTACTTATAGTGAAAGGGGGCCAGCTATAACCTCGTGGAGTTTATTGGCTACAACCTGGTGCGAAAGCGGTCATTTTTTTGTCAAGTTTTTACTTTCACTTCTTTTATCTGTGATTACCGGATTTAGACAGTGTTTCCGTACATTCTTCAATGTCATTATCATGGTGTTACGCTTTTAGTTGTTGTTTTCCTTTCTTACTGCACTTACCATATTATTTGTCATTACGCGTTGTCTTTATATAGATATCGTGCTCTGTTTTTCCCATACTTATACTTGTTCGAGTTATTTAGTCTAGTAGGTGTCTTGAAGGTTCCTCGTCACTACTCCACTGGGGTTAGTCTTGATACTTGTTGGGTACCGTTGTGGTGTACTCATACTACACTTCTGCACATTTTTGTGTTAATCCAGGTATTTCGAAGTCAGTTAATCATTAGCTAGTTGTGCGGATAGTTGTTGCGGAGACTCAAGGTAAACCTGTTGTTGTGTTCGCAGGTTTCGGAGTCACCTTCTTATTTTGTATTAACATTGTTGACCTTATTTCAATACAGTTGTATTTAGAAATTTGTCGCAAACTATGTAGAGCTTATGACTTGTACTACCGGTTTTGAGAATTATAAATTTTAATAAGATTTTCTAATTTAAAATTATTAGATGTTATTTAATTGTTGTTGTTATTCGGTTAATGTTAGGCTTACTTCGTCCCTAAGACTAGGTGTTGTCACGATAAAACCCTGCCCTACCTTATTTTCCATTTGCAAATCGTGCTTTACATTTTACAGAGGTAGCAACTAAATTGACTTTATGATGTTCAAAAAAATTCCATAAGTGATGTTTTCGTACGTTCAGCCTTTGCCTTACAACTTACAGGAGGTATAGGGGGTAAAGTTCCAGACCGAGATTGACACAAAGTTGGAGCTTGTGTTGCTGGACTAGTGAGTGTTTCATCTAATTCTTTTTCCTCATTTTGTTCTTCCTCAATTTCTTCTTCAATGCCAAATTTTCTTTGTAAAATTTTTATGATCTAGTTATTCTCCCGAATTAATATTATAAAATACGGGGGGTTGGATAAATGAAGCTTCATCAACGTGAGTCATTTCATCTATATATTTTCTAATTCTAGGAGAAGAATTAGGATTAATATTACTACAACTAGCACCTTTACTTTATTTTAATTGGGTTGGTTATGCCAAATACTTTTTTAGGAGACATAATTTAAATATAAAAATAAATTAGAAAAGTTAACACAAACATTAAACACACAAATAAAACACGAAAACAAAACACGTAAAGTAAACACAAAAATTAAGCACTAAAATTGATACGCAAAAATCAAATATTAAAATTAAGAGATTGAATGAGTGCACCGTGACTAAATATTGAAACTTGAAAAAATTCACCAAAACATTACTCCAAATACTTGACGAATTAATTTGAAGATTGAAAATTGCTCTAAAAATTTGCCCAAATACTTGCAGTTGATTTTGAGAAATTTGAGAGAAGAATATAGATAGAATGTAAGATATTTGAGAGACAATGATTGATTTTTGTGGAAAACATGAAGACGGAGGGGGGGGGGGGGTTTAAAAATAGGGCCACAAGAGTAATTTAATAAACTTAAGGATTAAATTAAAAGATTGGGGGAGGGGGAAGGGGTTGTTTTTGGGGGAGGAAGGCAGGGGCTAAAAATGTCTATTCACAGTCGTTGCCAACGACTAATTTTGAAAAAAAATATCGTTGGTCAACTGCTCCTTTTTTTAAAAATTTTAAAAAAAATGGGCTGGCATGACGGGACGGGGTCGGGTCCTTAACGGGACGGCCCGCCGGGATAAAATGGCACCCCATCCCATGTCCCGTTTGATAATAGGCCCAATCCCATTTATTTTTGTGGGCCGGGACAAGAAGGGACTGGGATTGGCCGACCTGTCCCGTTGGACAACCATAGGTTTGGTAGTCCCCAACTTCAGACTTGTATATTTAAGTTTGGGACTTCAGGCCCACGATTTTCAACTTCTCAACTATTGAGCACTTGCCCTAGTTTTTCTATTATTTCAGTTATATTTTAAACTGTAAAGGATAGTCACCTTCAAACCATTTATGCTACTGTTGTTGTCGTATCGACTCAAAAGTTAGCTCCGTCAAAGTCTAAGAGGTCTAAATTTTGAAATTTCCTCCATATTAAGGCTGCCAAACTTAGAAACTTTATAAGTTTCATTTATTCTTTAATAGATGTCCTAAAAATGGCTGTTTGTGCACTTCCCTCATCATAAACTAGGAATAATTATAAGAATGGCAATATTGTAGTTTCTTTTACAACACTTTAGCCTTTATACCTTTTAACCATTTATGGTCAATAAAAAGTTACTGATGATATACAACTTTCAAAATACTAAGGAAAAAATGTTATTTTTCGATGAGTATGGTTGAGATTCATTGAAAACACAGAAACAAAGCAATAAATAAATTTTGAGAAAGATTGGAGGTGATCTGAACTGGTTTGGATCAAAATTTGTTGTTAAAAGCAAGTTATAATTTTTCTCAATAACATATGTATCTCATAAATAGGTATACACAAATAAACATGGGATACATATGGAATACACACCGGATATACATTTGATACATGTGGAATACATTGGGGAGAAATTAATCTTCTTCCATGTTCATCGTCTATTTCGAAATGTCAAATCAAACCACCTTTTAGCCTATCCTTTTCATTTTCCAAGAAATGGAACAATATTCAATAGTACTAAACTGAAACTAGGCCTCATGATGGTTTAGAGCCGGTGTCAAAATTCCCCTAATGAGATTGTATTGAGTTACTGGTTTACCTTATCTTTTCCTTTTTTTCTTTAAAGTGACCTTTCATTTCTTATTTATATTTTATTAGTGGAGTGAAAGTACTAGTTTAATGTCACGACCCGAAATCCCACCCTTCAGGCCGTGACTGCGTCTAATGTTGAACCCGCTAGACAAGCTACCGTGCACAAGTAATCCTAACAATTTCAACCCAAGTTAACAGTAATAGAGTCAAAACCTTTCCAAACTGAACAGAATAACAAACACCTTAAAATCCTTAACAGCGGAAGTGTAATAAAAATTCGAAATGCAAAGTGAAATAATAAAATACATAACGTCGCATACCCAAAACCGGGGTGTCACAACTCACGAACTATCTAAACGGAGTGCTAAATACAGAGTCTGAAAAGAAATACATAATTGTCTTTGGAGATACAGAAGAAATAAGACAATAGGAGAACTAATGAACAGGAGAGGCTCCAAGGTCCACGAACACCAGCAGTATACCTTGAAGCTCTGGGTGGACTGAAGGTGACTCCCTCAATGCGGTACACTGGGTCTGGATGCGGGGTCTGCACAACATTAAGAAGTGCAGTGTAGCATCAGTACAACCGACCCCATGTACTGAGTAAGTGTCGAGCCTAACCTCGGCCGAAGTAGTGACGAGGCTAGACTTGACCACAACGTTAACCTGTCCTATTTTACAACTCAAAACATGGGAAAAAATAAGGCAAAATATAGGTGGACAAGTATGGGATACAGGAGCAGTAAAGGGGGACAAGTGAAATTAAGCAGTTAAATTGACATATAGAAGTAAACCAAGGAGGAATTTTAACACAATAGCTAACGAAACAAGTATAAATATCATAAATGTAAATAATGGCACGACATCACCCTTCGTGCTTTTACTCTCTTCCTCACAATGCAATGTACAATGTAAGGCAATATAAATCATGGCACGACATTAACCTTCGTGCTTATAATCAATGTAAATCATGGCACGACATCACCCTTCGTGCTTTACACTCTTCCTCATTATGCAATGTAATCAAATATCATGGTACGACATCACCCTTCGTGCTTTACACTCTTCCTCACCATACAATGACAGATATAATGGCAAGGAGTACATCATAGTGGAAATATACAGTTCAAATCACCCGGCAAGGGGAAAACCTCAATCAATATCACAACAATTGCCCGACAAGGGTCTCAGCTATAACCAATCAATTCATATATATCTTTAATAGTTGGATTTTCAATCAACCAACACATCATAAGTTCATCAACCAAGATTTCCAACAATAAAGGCTTCCAAGTAAGGACAAGTTCATAATATAACGAATATAGAAGTAATAACAAGATTTTTATCAAAATTAGACTCATGGGCATGCTTGACTCATAATGCATAGGTACTCGTCACCTTACCTATGCATTGAACATGATAAACACTTAGCACATAGCAAATAATACCTATTCCCTCACCAAAGTTAGGCAAGACACATACCTCGGGTCCAAAGTATAGCAATCAACTCTCTAAGACCGCCATTCCTTTATAATCCGACTCCGAAACAATGATATCTAGGCATAATTAATTCAATGTTTTCAATAAGGACTCAATAACACAATCCCATAGCCTAGATATGCAATTCCTAGCATTCTTCCCAAAATACCAAAATTCGACCCCGGGCCTGCTTGGTCCAAACACGAGGCTCAGACCAAAACCCGATCACCCATACCCCCACGAGTTAGAATATATAATTTGTTTTGAAATCCGACCCTAATTGGGGTTGAATTACCCAAAATTCCCAAAAACCTAACTCTACCCGAAACCCCTAATTTCTAATTTGATTTCATGTTTTAGGCCTAGAATCTAGTGATTAGTGATGAAAAATGGAAGGAAACAATGTTGTCATCACTTACCTAAGAGGTTATGGAAGGATTCTAGCTTGGGGGTCGTCAATGGAGGTTGGGAGAAGAAGAGAAGGCTGAAAATTGAGGATTCCCGTATGAAGTATTCTGTTTGGGCTATTAAAAATCACTGAAGAGTTTAGACCTGTGCGATCGCGGAAGGAGTAATGCGATCGTACTGGGTAAGGGATCCTGTGCTACGCGATCGCAGAAGCTCAGCTGCGTTCGCACTGAGTAAGCTACCCCCCCCAGACCTATGCTACCCTGTGTGGTCGCATGCCTCACCCCGCGTCCGCATAGTAACACCCCTGTAACCCTCCGCGATCGCAGCCTTGAAGGTGCGTTCGCACTGAACAAAATCCCAGGCCCCCACTCTAACTTTGTGCGATCGCAGGTACCCTAATGCGATCGCATAGAGTGTTTTTATCAAACACCAGAAAACAACAAAAATACCAGTTATTTTTCCTAAGTTTCTCACCCCGTTAACTACCCGAAACTCACCCGAGCCCTCGGGGCTCGAAACCAAAAGCACAGACGACTCCCAAAACATCCTACGGACTTGTTCAAGCTTTTAAATCAACAAAATATCATCAAATTCATCGAATTAAACCTCAAAACTCTTAGAATTTTCTCAAAACTTCATAAAGCTTAATTTTTCCAATTTTGATCCGAAACAGGTCATTTCAAGTCCGTTTTACACCAAATTTTATAGATAAGTCACATAACATATATTAAACCTGTTCCAGACTCCGGAACCATAATACCGGCCCGGTAACACGGGTTTCACATAATTATTCATTTTCAAAAACCTTTATTATTTTCAGAAAATAGTTTTCTTTAAAAAATCATTTCTCGGGCTTGGGACCTCGGAATTCGATTCCGGGCATACGCTCAAGTCCCATATTTTCCTACGGACCCTCCGGGACCGTCAAAACACGTGTACGGGTCCATTTACCAAAAATATTGACCAAAGTCAACTTTATTCATCAAAATTTCATATAGAAGCTTCCCGACTACACGCCGGGGTTGCGCATGCATATCGAGGTGAGAGTAATAGAGGCTTTCGAAGCCTCGGAACACAGATTTAGCTTAATTTACTTAGGATAACCTTTTGGGTCATCAAAATCTCCACCTCTAAAACAAACGTTCGTCCTCGAACGGACATAGAAAAGTACCTGAGTCTGAGAAAAGATGGGGATAACGACTCCTCATATCAGACTCGGACTCCCAAGAAGCTGCTTCAGCAGGCTGACCCCTCCACTGAACACGGATCGAAGGATAACTCTTCGACCTCAACTGGCAAACCTGCCTATCTAATATAGCTACCGGCTCCTCCTCATAAGTCAGATCCTTGTCCAAATGGACACCGTTGAAGTCAAGAACATGAGATGGATCTGCAATATACCTCCGGAGCATAGATACGTGAAACACTGGATGTACGACTGATAAATGTGGTGGCAATGCAAGTCTGTAGGCCACCTCTCCTACCTTGTCCAAAATCTCAAATGGACCAATATACATAGGGCTCAACTTGCCCTTCCTTCCGAATCTCATCACGCCCTTCATAGGCGACACTCGAAGGAACACCTGGTCTCCTACCATGAAAGCCAAATCTCGCACTCTACGATCTGCATAACTCTTTTACCTGGACTGAGCTATACGAAGTCTATCCTAAATAATCTTCACCTTGTCCAAGGCATCCTGGACTAACTCAAAATCCAACAACCTAGCCTCTCCGGGCTCAAACCATCCGACTGGAGACCGACATCGCCTACCATACAACGCCTTATACAGAGCCATCTGAATGCTCGACTGATAACTGTTGTTGTAGGCAAACTCTGCTAAGGGCAAGAACTGGTCCCATGAACCACCAAAATCAATAAGACATGCCTGCAACATATCCTCCAAAATTTGAATAGTACGCTCGGACTGTTCGTCCGTCTGAGGATGAAATGTTGTGCTCAACTGAATCTGTGTGCCCAAATCTCGTTGAAATACTCTCCAGAAATGGGAGGTAAACTAACTACCTCGGTCTGATATAATAGATAAGGGCACGCCATGCAATCTGACAATCTCTCTCATGTAGATCTTTGCCAACTTCTCCGCTGAATATGAAACTGACATAGGAATTAAATGTGCTGACTTGGTCCGCCTATCCACAATAACCCACACTGCATCAACCATCCTCTGAGTCCGTGGAAGCCCAACTACAAAATCCATCATGATACGCTCCCACTTCCACTTGGGAAGCTGAATCTGCTTCATCAATCCACCGGGTCTCTGGTGCTCATAGTTAACTTGCTGACAATTCAAGCACCGAGCTACATAAGCCACAATATCCTTCTTCATTCTATGCCACCAATAATGCTGCCGCAAGTACTGGTACATCTTTGCGGCGCCCGGATGAATGGAATACTGGGAACTATGGGCCTCCTGCAGTATCAACTCATGAATGCCATCAACATCGGGTACACAAATACGACCCTACAATCTCAAAACTCCCTCAGCATCGACTGTGACCTACTTGGCACGTCCGTGCCGAACCGCATCTAAGAGCACACAAATGATGGTCATCATACTTCCTGGCACGAATACGATCATACAACGAAGAACGAGCGACGGTATGGGCCAACACACTGCCAGCCTCAGAAACCTCTAATCTCACAAATCGGTTGGCTAAGGCCTGAACATCTAAAGCCAAAGGTCACTCTCCAACTGATAAATAAGCTAAGCTACCCATACTGATTGACTTCTGTCTCAAAGCATCGCCCACCACATTGGCCTTCCTCGGATGGTAGAGAATAGTAAGATTATAATCCTTCAGCAACTCTAACCATCTCCTTTGCCTCATATTCAACTCCTTTTGCTTAAACAAGTATTGCAAACTCTTGTGATCAGTGAATACCTCACACGGTACCCAATACAAGTAGTGCCTCCAAATCTTCAAGGCATGAACAATGGCTGCAAGCTCCAAGTCGTGAACTGGATAATTCTTCTCGAGGATTTTCAACTGACGAGATGCATAGGCTATGACCTTGCCATCCTGCATCAACACCGCACCAAGCCTAACCCGTGAAGAATCACAATACACGGTATACGAACCTGAACCTGTGGGCAATACCAACATTGGTGCTGTGGTCAATGCTGTCTTGAGCTTCTAAAAGCTCGCTTCACACTCCTCAGACCATCTGAACTGAACACTCTTCTGCGTCAACTTGGTCATAGGAGCTGCTATAGATGAAAACCCCTCCACGAACCGGCGATAATAGCCTGCTAGACCTAAGAAGCTCCGAATCTTTGTGGCTGAAGTGGGCCTAGGCCAATCTCTAACTGCTGAAATTTTCTTCGGATCCACCTGAATGCCCTCTGCCGATACAACATGGCCCATGAATGCCACAGAACTCAACTAGAACTCGCACTTAGAAAACTTGGGATACAACTACCTATCCTTCAGAGTCTGGAGAACAACCCGAAGATGCTGCTCATGCTCATTTCGACTACGGGAATAAATCAAAATATCATCAATGAAAACAATAACGAACGAGTCCAAATAAGGCCTGAATACCCGATTCATCAACTCCATAAAAGCAGCGGGGGCATTAGTCAACCCAAACAACATGACCAAAAACTCATAATTCCCATAACGAGTGCGAAAAGCCATCTTGGGCACATCAGACGCCCTGATCCTCAGCTGATGATAACCAGATCTCAAGTCTATCTTAGAGAACAC
This sequence comes from Nicotiana undulata, assembly GCA_005239495.1. Lineage (NCBI taxonomy): Eukaryota > Viridiplantae > Streptophyta > Magnoliopsida > Solanales > Solanaceae > Nicotiana > Nicotiana undulata. The sequence goes on from ML297305.1 coordinate 18,158, forward strand.
CGTAGCACCCTGAAGCTGATCAAACAAGTCATCAATCCTCGGCAAAGGATACTAATTCTTGATAGTAACCTTATTCAACTGATAGTAGTCAATACACATCCTCATTGAGCCATCTTTCTTCTTCACGAACAATACTGGAGCACCCC
>ML297307.1:0-133519 GCA_005239495.1 Nicotiana undulata
CAATATACCAATTGCCAGAATTATTTAGAGAAGAACTGTTTGGAATTGTATTTCCTAAACATGTTGTTCCAAATGTTCAGAACTCAAAATTAATGCGAGTTGATTGCGAGAATTGAGTGAAGTTGTTTTTATCAGTAATTAGACTAGAGGTGCCTAAGCGGATATGAATGCAATCCTAAAGACATGGTATCTAATGCACAGAGATACAGAATGATGTATATGCAGAACCTAAGAAGGATTTTCTAAAGGCACAACTGTTATAACGTTTAAGCATGCTTCCAGAATATGCAGAGGTGACATGTTTATTAGTGTTGATTTATCCTAAAGCAGGATCCCTAAGTGTACATGGTCACAGAACATGATTGTAGGAAAACCTAGTTATTAGCACGTTTACTCTAGCACGGGATTTTCTAAGTGATATGCAGTAAAGTGAACATGCTGAAACAGTAATCATAAAGCCTAGGAAACATGATATCTAATGCATGATCTTGCGCACATGAGTCCTAAGCATGGTTTTTATTGCACAAATGGGGAATAAAGCCTAATAGCATGATTTCTACCCTATAACAGCTATAGCATGAATATTTACCCCTCCTTTTTCACTATCCATCCCCAAAGAGTTTGTTTACAATAATTATTACAGGCCGTTTGCATAAGTTACATAGCTGAATAAAGAAAAGAAGAAGTTACACTATAGGGAGCCTACTGATAGGCCCAAAATCTCCAGAATTTCTCAATGCCATTGATGTTCACAACCTTTCATATAGTCCAGGTGTGTCAGAGTTCCCTAAGGATATCAAGGGATCCCGGGTAGTGCTCACTCCCAGATTTTCATAACCATACTGAGTAAGTGCAGTGTGGAAGTGCCAGCTATGATGTGTCAGAGTTCAGAGGGATCCCAAAGCAGTCACACATTAAAGGGGCAGAACCTAGACTTCTAAGAGTATAATGTGAGAGTGTTTGACATAGTTTTGAAAAGGTTGTAATGGAAAACAGTCTCTGAAAATAGCTTGTTTGAAAATAGGTTTTGGAAAAACAACAGAAGGTTTTTTACTTTTACCAAAGTAACAGTTTGAAAGTATCAAGATCAGAACAGAACATAAGAAATGAGAACCAAACCAGTTTAGCAATCACAAACAGGGACCGAAGGGGTTGGGAACAAATAGGACACGCATAGGAATAGGTAAACAAATTTGCATACAAGTTGCAATCAGAGAAGTCCTAAAGTGTTGCAGTCTTACCCAGAACTCAACAATCACATAAGCAGTTTTGCTCACAAAGATGTCCATGCCAGGAACTTAACAGAATCAGATTGAGGGGATGCTAAAGGGGAGTAACATGTTGAATCTAAGGGAGGGGGGTACAGTTTAGCAATCAGACTAGTAAAGTGAAAATAAATATGTTAATTACAGGGTACACAACAGAATCACAAGTAGAAGCACAGTAGAGATAGAAGGAATTGCAATACCAAAAGAAACATATTGTTTTGAGGCTTTAAACTAAACTGAAGACATACCAAATAAGTGAGAAATAACCACAGAGTGAAGAGCAATAGAGTATAATGTTCAGTCTTGGCTTGCAACCGACTAAGATAAGCAAGCAGTCAGAAAGTAGAGCAAGAAGAATATATATGTGTGTGTGAGAGAGTTCAGAACAGTATTTGTTTTTTGTGTTATGCTAAGGAGAGAGTAGAGTATTATAGTTTTGAAAATGAGTAGAGAATATGGTAACAAGTACTGGTTTAACACAATTATAGAAATAATCACAATCAGAATCCAATCAATGCAAGTACTCCTTTCAATTAGGGAGTCACGGTTCAAACGGATATCACAGGGATAACTAAGGAAAGAGAATCAATTGAAAAGCTGATTTAATCATAATTGGAGTAGAAAAAGTATATGGCATGCAATTAGGACTAAATACAAAATGTATCAAGTAAGGAAAGTGTATAAAAGTAATTGACAACATATTCATGCATAAAATAAGGCAGAAAATAATTCTGAAAATCAGTAAGAGATACCTCGAAATCACAGGGAATCAATTATCCATTGAGGCAAATGTCACACAAGTAAGAAAATACGCAAAATCAGTAAAGCGTTCTAAGGAAAATACACAAAATCACAGTTCTAAGGAAAATATCACAGTTCTAAGGAAAATACCTAAAATTAGTAAAGAGTATTATTTAAAAAATCAATAAACAACTAATCAGACCTATTAAATGATAAATAGCACATGTTGAACAAAAATCAGAAAAATCCTAAGCAAATAACTAAAGGAACAGTAGAGAATCAGAAACCCTAACAACAATTAGAGCGAGAAGCACAAGAATACATAGAACATACATGAAAGCACAGAATGTTCATGAGAAACATGTACACATACAGATTAATCGAGCCTATTATCAGAGACAACCTCAAAATTAGGGCTTTTAGCATAATAAATCAGATAGCAAGAAAAAGCATAAGAGAATCGTTCAAACACAGTAGAAAAAACTCAAAATCAAAAGAAGAATCGTTTTTTGAAAGGGGTTAGGAAACCCTAGTTTTGAAAGTGAAGAAATCGTTTAAAAACAATGAGATTTTTCAAGAAAACATAGAAACCTCATAACATACATAGATCCGTGACAGATCTAAAGAAATCGGAGGGTTCGAGGTTAGGGTTTCCAAAAGAACCCAGAAAAGAAGAAGAAAACTCATAGATATTACCGGTCTTTGGCCGAAAAGTGATAGATCTTACTCGAACGGCCATAGATGGCCGAAAAAATGGCATGATATCGGAGAAATGAGTTGAGTCGCCTCTGGTTCACTTGAGAGCCTCAAACGGTGACACAAGCGCAAAGGGGGGAGCCATAAGGTTGATAGGAGGTGAGACCTCCATGGTTTCCGGCAAAGAGGTGGCCGGAGAAGGGAGGAATGGGGATCAGTAGGTGGAGAGCTTAGAGAGAGAGATGAGAGAACTCAGAGAGACTGCTGAGTGAAAATGAGAGGGGGAAATGAGAGATTGGGGGGGTAGTCATGTATGTTTAATTTTGGTAAAGGGGAATCTGGATCGTTGATTTGAATAAATCAACAGTTCAGATTAATAGGTGCTTGGGCCGGGTAGGAGTTTAGGTTTGGGCTGGGTTATTGGGTTAAGGCTAGAATTCAAATAATAGCGGCTAACTATTAAATGCCCAATTAAAATAGATAAATAATTTATAAAAATAGCTAATAATTATAAAAATGAAATTGATGCTTAATGAAATTAAATTAAAATGATTAATTAGTATTTAAAATATAAAATGGCTCGTTATTGAGTAAAAATAGCATAAACATATGATTGGGCTATAATTGCAAAGTTATTGCAATTATAGCCAAAGCGTGCCAATTTAGCTAGTTGTGAAATAATTTGATTAAAACAGGACAAAAAATAATATATTAAGTCAAGAAATGCTTAAAATTATTTTAATGCAATTTTATAACTAATTATTAGGAATAAGGAATTGGATAAATTAAAAATAAATTAATAAAAATTATGGAAAAATACCAATTGTTATGAAAACCTGATTTTGAAGGTATATATGCAAATTAAAATAATTTGAGAAAACAAATTGGGTATCAACAGGTGCCCCTCTTTACCTGGAAAGGATGAAAGAGTTGTCGGGTAAAGATATGATGGCCAATTTTGACCGAGTGAAACGGTTTGAAGGGATTTAGGTCGCACCCTGGTTTCTGAGCTGCCTACATATCCCTGGTTTTACAGGAATCAGGCCGTATGTAGTTCAGGAATCATCAGCGAAGTATACCGATGGAATTTTTACAAGAACGGACGCAACATATAGGGCTGGATGAGTAAACGATTTACGGGAATGGTTAGGAGAACTGGAGCGGGATTGCTCCTGCTAGGATAGACGTTGCCTGCCGGATTACCTGCAAATAAGACAATACAAGCGTATATTGTGCGTATTTTAAACATGATGCAAGTTCCCGTCGGACCATGAATGTCGTCTTCGGACGGTTAAGGATGACGTCCTCGGACCATGATGTCTTGGGCCATGAGTTGTTTGATGAAGGATCGCAGACCATGAAATGATATTCTCGGGCCATGAAGATGGTGCCTCCGAACGATGATGCCTTTGAATAATGATATGCAAAATTGAGAGAGATCCTCATGCCATGACTTGATGTTCTCGGGCTATGAAGATGGTGCCTCCGAACGATGACGCCTTTGGACAGGTTGGCGATATTTCAGCCCATGAAATGTAGTAATATGATGCTGACAAGACATAGCTTAGTCTTGCGAATTGAAGGGCAGAGCTTAGCCCGAAAGAAAGCGAAGTGAATAGTGCTTGAGACATCGCTTAGTCTCGATGAAAAAGTAAACTAGAGGCAGAGCTTAGCCTCATGCAGGTAGGAAGGCAGAAATGGTAGCCTTATGCAAGCGGAAGGCAGGAAGGTAGCCTTATGCAAAATGGAGGTAGATCTTAACCTCATGCAGATAGATACAGAGCTTAGTCTCAGAAGGCAGAAAGGTAGCCTTATGCAAGTGGAAGGCAGAAAGGTAGCCTTATGCAAGATGGAGGTAGAGCTTAACCTCATGCAGATGGAGACAAAGCTTAGTCTTGGAAGGCAGAAAGGTAGCCTTATGCAAGTGGAAGGTAGAAAGGTAGCCTTATGCAAGATGGAGGTAGAGCTTAACCTCATGCAGATGGAGACAGAGCTTAGTCTCGGAAGGCGGAAAGGTAGCCTTATGCAAATGGAAGGCAGAAAGGTAGCCTTATGCAAGATTGAGGTAGAGCATAACCTCATGCAGATGGAGACATATCTTAGTCTCGGAAGGCAGAAAGGTAGCCTTATGCAAAATTAAATAGATGACAGTGGAGATTCTTAGCTGGTAATAAATTGTGGTATTGTGACCGTTGTGAGTGTTGCGATTATGGAGCATCGTTTGTTTGTGCTGGTAATAAATGTAGGCAGGTGCGATGGTTTTTAGAATCGTATCTTTGAACAATGTTTGTCCCTCAGGCGTACGGTATGTTTTGGGCTTTTGCAATCTTTGTGCCTGTATCCAAAGAAAAATCATAAGTTCTATAAATGGGGAAGGTTGGTTCGTATCCCCGCTAGCTTTGCTTGACTTGCACTACTTGATCTGATGACATTGTTCTTGGGGTAGAGTTTGCTAAACAAAGTTGTTTTCAAGAGTAAGTATGCATGATTTTGTAAAGATATAACACAAACATATAATTTGAAATAGTTATAGATGAACCGACGACCGTGACACGGTTCAAGACCTTGCAACCTCTCCTACTACGGAATTTTGAGGGTCCTACTCAAATTTCTGCCCCAGTTTGATGGGTTGACTGTTGCACATGCGACGATTGGGTGAACTTGCTTTGGAATTTGGAGGGTCCTCCTCAAAATTCTGCCCCAGTTTCCAATTGGGGGGGAAATGAAATTTTTATTGAATTGTGACCGAACCCATAGGGCTGCCTACGTATCCCCTCTTAAACGGGAATCAGGTCAGGCGTAGTTCAATTTACATCATCGATAAAAGCATAAAGATTACACATAATAGTGTTTGACTGCATATGAATTGATTGGCTTTGTCCAGACTTCTCTGTCCATCTCTGCAAGTATAAGTGCTCCTCCTGTCAGCACTCGGTGAACCATATACGGACCTTGCCAGTTGGAAGAGAATTTTCCTTTGTCTTCATCTTGGTGTGGAAAGATCTTCTTTAACACCAGCTGCCCCGGTGTGAGTTGTCTAGGCTTGACCCTTTTGTTGAAAGCTCGGGTCATTCTATTCTGATAAAGTTGATCGTGGCATACTGCGTTCATTCTTTTCCCGTTTATGAGGGCTAGTTTCTCATAACGGCTCTTTACCTATTCTGCATCGCTGAGCGCAGCTTCTTGTATGATTCTTAGGGAAGGAATTTCTACCTCAGCGGGAACGACAGCTTCTGTACCATAAACTAGCATGTAAGGGGTTGCCCTGGTTGGTGTGCGGACCGTGGTGCGGTATCCCAGTAAAGCAAATGATAACTTCTCATGCCACTGCTTGTGCTTTTCTATCATCTTCCTTAATATCTTCTTGATGTTCTTGTTGGCATCTTCTACAACTCCATTCATCTGAGGTCTATAGGCTGTGGAATTCTTGTGTTTGATTTTGAAGGTCTCACACATAGCTTTCATCGTGTCACTGTTGATATTGGAACCATTGTCGGTGATGATTGATTCTGGAACTCCGAATCAACAAAAAACAGTTGCCCCTCTTTAATACTTGATAAAATTGGGTATCGACAGAGCCCATGACCCACAAGTTTATCCTAGATTTTAGATCTCGTTAGATACTCGCCTAGGGTAAGTGGCACCCCTTGTGCCCTTTAATACTTGATAAAATCCCACAAAAATGTTGTAGCTAGCTTGATAGTAGTAATCTTTAGCATTAAACTTAGTATAGAATCAAGACAACCCATGTCTAGAATAGTAATTAAGAACAATACACACTTCTAAATCGGGTAGAAACTCGATTCCAACTATATAACTCCTTGTGGATTTTGATCCCGATCCTATCGGGTAAAAGCTACATCGACCTTGCCTTTCCATTCTATAGTGGTATAGGTGGGCTTCGATCACTTTTTGGCGTCGTTGCCGGGGAGTTGAACGTTGTTGGCTATCTATTCGATTAATTGTGTAGATTATTTTTCTTTCCTTCTATTTGTTAACTTGTGTGTTTAAATCACTACAGGTACATATGGCTGATCCTCTGGGAAATGTTATACCAGGGGGAGGAGGTAGATGATAATGGGGAAGATGAGGTGCATCTAGTACCTTAAGCTCAAAGACGAGGCCGACAGGCCAATGCCAATGACAATATTACAGACCCTCCCCCGCCTCCTCCAAGAGCAACTCCTCGGGTGCTTCTGAATGAGGTTTATGCTAGTGCAATTGTCCCACCCAAAATCTGGGCGGGCAATTTTCAAATCACTAATGTCATGTTGACACTTCTGGAGCAGCGAGGATATTTCACGGGTGCTCCCCATCAGAATGCTTACAAACACTTACAAGGATTTTTGGACACCTGTTGGGGGAGCAAGCAAACCAATGTATCGGAGGATGCCTTAAGGCTTAGATTATTTCCTTTCTCTCTCCGAGGAAAAGCAATGGATTGGCTTGAATGATTCCCCAACCATTATATCTCTACATGGGATGAGTTGGCGGACAAGTTCATTGCCAAGTTTTTCTCTCCCGGACACATGGAAGCTTTGAGAGATGAGATATTGGCATTCAAGCATGAACCAAATGAGCCCCTTCACAAGATTTGGGAGCGGTACAGAACAATGGTCAAAGAATGCCCCAACAATGACATGACTGAGGCTATGATACAACAAACATTCTACTGGGATATTAACACGACCAATCAGTGTGTGGTCAACCAATTAGCTGAGGGTAATTTCATGAAGCTATCTTATGTTGAAGCCTATAATATTCTGGATGAAATGGCTGACACTTCGTCAGCATGGCAAAGTCGGGCTAATGTGCCCTAAGGTGACCCAAGTGTGATCAATCTCCATAAAGAACTTCAAGACCATGGACAGGCCATTGTTGAGCTCACAACTACTATGAATCAACTTGCTAAGGTGCAGCTTCAACAAATCCAAGGGCCAAAGCAAGTGCATGCTATGGAAGGGGTCAATCTTTTGGTCAACAAGCGAAGACAACATGGCAATCAAATGCAAATCAACAATGATCAAATTGAGCAAGGTGTGAGTGGACACAACAATGATGATTCCTATCATGAACAAAATGAGGATGTGATGTATGCAAACAATTTCCAAGGGCAAAGGAACAATTCTCTTAACCAACAATGGAGATCTCAAGTGAACAACTAAAATTGTAACAATCAAGAGAAAGGAAATTGGAATAACAATAACAACTCTAGCAACTGAGGGAACAACAATCAACAATGGGGAGGCAACAACAAAAATTGGAATGGGGACAATAATAGCAATTGGGGTGGAAACGGTAATCGGGGATCGGGCTTTCAAAGGCCCCTGATGTACCAACAACCTAACAATACACCCCCTATCAATCCCAAGGTAAACGTTCATCAAGCAATGATATGGGCCGGATCGAGCATATGTTTAAACAGATGATGGAGAGGAATGCAGATTCGGATGCTCGAATTGCCTCCCACACTACCTCCATCCGCAATCTTGAGGTCCAAATGGGAAACATATCCCAAGCTTTGAACACTCGCCCTAAGGGGGCACTACCTAGTGACACGGTGGTGAACCCAAAGGGTAGGAACAACAACAACACCGGACATGCAATGGCAGTGACCACAAGGAGTGGTCGAGGTGGTGAGGCTAGTTCTTCAAATAAAAAGAGGGTTGTTAGTGATGATGATGATATGAAACAAGATGAGGTTCCTATTGAGGTTGAACAAGTGATTGAAGAGTCAATAAATGGTGAAGTGAGGATTGACATCAATGATAATGAGGGGGGAACACAAAATGATGTGAACCAGTCTAGGGAACACGTAATTGACATACCCGAGCCGGTTGTGAAAAAATCCAAGGCTCCACTGCCTAGGCCTACTCCTCCCTATCCCCAAAGATTGGCTAAGCAGAAGAATGAGAATCAGTTCAAGAAGTTCATAGAAATGATTAAGAGTTTGTCCACTAAGGTACAATTAGTTGAGGCTATTGAACAAATGCCCGGGTACGCCAAGTTTATGAAAGACTTGGTGAGAAAGAAAATATCCATGGAGTGCGAGACAATAAAGATGACCCACCAAGTGAGTGAAATTGTGCACTCAATGGCATCCAAATTAGAGGATCCCGGTGCATTCACTATTCCTTGCACTATTGCTAGTGCGGACTTTGCAAAGGCATTATGTGACTTGGGTGATAGTATCAATTTGATGCCTTATTATGTCTTTAAAACATTGGTAATTGGCCAACTGAGAGAAACTTTGATGCGGCTTCAAATGGCGGATAGAACTATGAAGCGACCCTTGGGTATCATTGATGATGTTTGGTGCGGGTAGACAAATTCATCTTGCCGGTGAATTTTGTGATATTGGATGTGAGGTCGACTATGAGGTGATAATTATCTTGGGAAGACCTTTCCTAGAAACGGGGAAGGCCTTGGTAAATGTGGAGGCCGGTGAGCTTACCTTCCGGTGGGTGATGAAAAGGTCATTTTCCACGTATGCAAATCAATGCGGCAACCAAATAGTACGGAGTTATGCTCTTTTGTGGATATAGTTTCCGAAGTGATAATTGATGATAAAAGCTCAATGATCAACGTGGAAGATCCCGTGGAGGCGGTCTTATTGAATCATGAGGATGTTGTGACGGATGGCTTGGTGGAGTGTACTAATGCATTGCAAGGCATGGGTTCTTATTCTTATGGACCCCGCAAGCTATCTTTGGATTTGGAAAATCGGAAGACTCCACCGACAAAGCCCTCAATCGAGGAGCCACCAACCTTGGAGTTGAAGCCTCTTCCACCACACCTCAGGTATGAATTCTTGGGCCCTGCTTGTACTTTACCTATTATACTTTCTTCTTGCTTAATTCAAGTGCATGTAGATTCAACCCTCGAAGTTCTCCAAAGGAAAAGGAAAGAAATTGGATGGAATTTAGCTGATATTCGGGGCATAAGCTCCGCCTTCTGCATGCACAAAATAATTCTTGAAGATGATGCAAAACCTTCCGTAGAACATCAACGGAGCTTGAACGAGGCAATGCAGGAGGTGGTCAAAAAAGAGATAATCAAGTGGCTCGATGCTGGAATTATTTATCCAATCTCTGATAGTGCTTAGACCTTACGAGTGCAATGTGTTTCGAAGAAGGGTGGTATGACAGTGGTGCAGAATGAAAAGAATGAGTTGATTCCCACTCGAATCGTGACTAGCTGGAGGGTTTGTATGCATTACATGAAACTGAAAAAGGTGACCCGAAAGGATCACTTTCCTTTGCCATTTTTGGACCAGATGATTGATAGACTTGATGGGCGGGCATTTTATTGTTTCTTGGATAGGTATTCAGGCTACAATCAGATACTTATAGCCCCAGAAGATCAGGAGAAAACAACTTTCACCTGTCCCTACGGGACATTTGCTTTTTCAAAGATGCCATTCAGTTTGTGCAATGCACCCGCCACATTCCAGCGGTGCATGATGTCAATTTTCACGGATATGGTGGAGGACTTCTTAGAAGTCTTCATGGATGACTTCAGTGTGGTCGGGGACTCATTTGAGGAGTGTTTGCAAAATCTTGATAAAGTTCTCGTCCGGTGTGAAGAAACCAACCTAGTGTTGAATTGGGAGAAATACCATTTCATGGTCGAGGAGGGCATTTTCCTCGGCCATAAAATCTTAAAAGATGGCATTGAAGTGGATAAAGCCAAGATCGAAGTTATATCCAAGTTCCACCCCCCCCCCCCCCCCCCGACTTACGTCAAGGGAGTCCGAAGTTTCTTGGGCATGCGGGATTTTACATTCATTAAAGATTTTTCAAAAGTGGTAAATCCCCTATGTAAGCTATTGGAGAAGGACGCCAAGTTTGAGTTCAATGAGGAATGTATGAAATCCTTTGAGTGTTGAAGTACAAGTTAACAACCACTCCGATAATCACCGCACCAAATTGGAGCTCTCCCTTTGAGATCATGTGTGACTCAAGTGATGTGGAGGTGGGAGCGTTCTTGGTCCAACGGGTGAACAAAATTTTTCATCACGTATATTATGCAAGCAAAACCATGAATGACGCCCAAGTTAACTATACCATCACTAAAAAGGAATTTTTGGCTATTGTATTTGCTATGGAAAAATTTAGGCCCTACCTCATGGGCGCCAAGGTGATTGTGCACACCGATCATGCGGCGCTCCGGTACTTGATGAAGAAGAAGGATCCCAAAGTTAGGCTTATGAGGTGGGTCTTGGTTCTCCAGGAATTTGATCTAGAAATTGTTGATAGAAAGGGGAGCGAAAATCAAGTTGCCAATCACTTGTCCTGGATAGAGGATCAAGGAAGGCCAAAAGATGATCTTGAGATCAATGATGTCTTTCCGGATGAGCATCTCCTTTCGGTCTCCATGCACAACATGCCTTGGTTTGCGGACATCGCCAACTTTCTTGTTACCGGTGTTGTCCTGTGTGAGCTATCTTCTAACCAAAGGAAAAAGCTTAGACGGGACAGCTTGGATTATTATTGTGATGAGCCGTAATTTTATAAAATTTGCAATGATGGAGTTATTCGCTGGTGTGTCCCCGGCGAAGAACAAATGACCATTATTGATTCTTGCTATTCCTCTCCCTACGGTGGTCATCATGGTGAGGACAGATTCTAAAGTTCTAAGTTGTGGGTTTTGTTGGCCAACTTTGTATAAAGATGCGAGTGAATTGGTGAAGATGTGTGACGAATGTCAAAGAGTGGGTGGCATATCAAAGAAGGATGAAATGCCCTTCACAATGATCCTTGAAGTTGATATTTCGATGTGTGGGGCATAGACATCATGGGCTCTTTTATTAGTTCGTGTGGTAATACCTACATTCTCGTGGTGGTGGATTATGTCTCAAAATGGGTCGAGGTCGTGGCTTTTCTCAAGAAGAACATTTTCACACGGTTTGGGACACCTCGGGCAATCATAAGTGACGGGGGATCTCATTTTTGTAATAGGGATTTTGATACGTTACTTTCCAAGTATGGGGTAAATCACAAAGTGTCCACTCCTTACCATCCTCAAGCTAGTGGGCAAGTTGAAGTCTCAAATAGGGAAATCAAGAACATCTTATCCAAGACCGTGAATGACAATAGGACCGATTGGTCAAGAAAGCTTGATGACGCACTATGGGCATATAAGACTACATTCAAGACCCTGATCGGTATGTCCCCGTACTGATAAGTGTATGGTAAAGCATGCCACTTACCGGTTGAGATGGAGCACAAGGAATTATGGGCCTTGAAGAAGTTGAATTTTGATTGGGACACTGCTGCAAATCTTCGTGTTAATCATCTCAATGAGCTTGACGAATTTAGGTTTCATGACTATGCAAGCTCTTCTTTGTATAATGAGAAAATGAAATATTTGCATGCCAAGTATGCCAAGAAACGGGAATTCAAAGTGGGCGATTTGGTATTACTCTTCAACTCACGGCTTCGTCTCTTTCCTGGCAAGCTCAAATAAAAATGGAGTGGTCCATTCGAGGAGGTGTTGGTCACACCTTTTCCCTTGATCTAAAAAACAAAAAATGGTGAAATTTTTTGTGTGAATGGGCATTGGGTCAAACACTACTTGGGGAAATTTGAGAATAGCCACATGGTGGCTTTGTTGAAGTTCAATTGATCATGGTAACCTGCGTCGTGCCGTGACGTTAAATTAGGCGCTTCTTGGGAGGCAACCCAACTGTTTTTTCCGTCTTTTTGTTTCTTCTTCTTAGATTAGATTTTCTTGAACTAACATGTTTGCAAGATTTGTGTAGGACATGGTTGATGCAGTGCAGGAACACATTCTGGAAAATGGGCTAAGGTTTCACAAAACCGATGCCGCGTTCAAAAATCTGCGGTCAACGATTTCAATTGCGCTGGAGCAGAATAGGTCGCGGACGCGGACTGGTGGAACCCCAAAATCATACTCTCTAAAGTGTGATTCCGTTGTAGCGTCCAGAATTCCGTTGACAGTGGTCTGCTTCCACTACAGCGGAAATGTTCAAGTCCCAGCTCTTCAAAAAAGTAAAAAGCGCGGTCAGCGGTAAAATTCTGCTACAGCGCTTGGTAAGTCGGTGGGGGCCCCAGTTTCAAGTATAAATATAGGGGGACCCCCTTCTTTTACCCTTTACACACTTTTACATCCCAGAGCCCTTTTAACTGTTCATAGCCCCTTTCACTGTGCAGCTAAGCTTCAATATTCTTACAAGTTAGCATCCTACATAGAATCTAACACTGGTATGTTCAAATTCTTAATTTTAATTGTAGATTTTAATCTTTTTATTTGTTTCTTCTTAATTTTCTTTTCTTAAATGGGGTAATTATAGACCTAATTCTTAAGCATGTTTCACCAAGTGGGTTATAATCAATGGGTAGTGAATTATTGTTGCCTAATAGGGTTTAGGGTTTTCAATTTCAAGTACTTCATGTCTAATTTTTTTAGTTAATTAAACCCTAGTGCTTGAACAAGCTGTCAGTGCACGTTTTAATTGAATTCCGTTGTAGCGGACCATAAATTTGCAGTCAGCGGATTGTTATGTGCTTGGATTTTTTGAATGAACAATTTCGCTGCAGTGGCCATAATTTCGCAGACAGCGGTTGGCTTTCCGCTGTAGCAGCCACTTTTCCGCTGACAACAGAGTTGAGATTCAGAGAATGGTACAATAGATTACGCGAGCTGCATTTTTTTTTGCTACAGCAGAGAGACTTCCGCGGCCGCGCCCATTTTTCCACAGTCATCGGTTTCCAACATCAGAGAGTGGGTATTTTGATCCCCACAATTCCGCTGCAGCGGCCATTTTTCCGCTGACAGCGGTGGCCATTCCGCTACAGCGGTCACTTTTCCGCTAACAGCGGATTTGTCTACCTACAACTGATTTTGATCCTCTGTGCTTCAATTGAGTACTTGTATACCATGTACTAGTGATCTTCATTGACATGTTTGCAGACAATGGTTCGTTCACGAAGTGCCTCAAACAAACAACCCGGAAGGGGTGATTCTTCTCGGGGTCGTGGTAAGGGTAAACAACCGGTAGCACCCCTAGGCCCAAGAAAGATTATAGGAAACAAATCAACACTCCGGAGGCCAACTGCCGACCCATTAGAGTCTAGTGAATATGTCCCATCACGGGAGGTTTCGGAGGGTGACAGTGGTGCACCCCTGGTAGAGGCTCAATCTCAACCTAGGCATCTTGGCAACGAGCCTACAACATCGGGCTGTTCAGATAGCCTAGGTTTATCTAGTGACTCTTCACCTCCTCAAGACATTGGTGCAGCAGTTCCATCCACCACACATGCCTCAGTTGATCTTGATAGTTCCGATGATACCCCAGATGATGGCAGGGGTGGTGACACCCAAGCACAGGCAGGGGTGGTGACACCCAAGCACAGGTAGGAGGGCTACTCAGGACCTGGAATCCAACAGTGTGGCAGGATCGGTTTGTATTCGAACCAGCTTATCACAAGTTCAGAGAGTGGTGGCCTCAGAGGTCACTTGTCTTGGAGAGGCCATTCATTGAGAGGGACCTTCTACCCCACAACCCGAACGTCAAGAGGCAATTCAACGAAAGGGCGGGGTGGAAATTCTTCACCAGCGGGGTTCAAGAGGCCAATGAATTTGTGGTAAAAGAGTTTTACACCAATGTTGCCCACATCAAAAAGGGCACATACTTAACCCAAGTTCGGAACACGAAAATCCTTTTCAATGGTGATGCACTCAATGAGTATGCTTGTTTCAACAATGAAGATGAGACCCTCTACATGGAGAAGGTGGATTTGGGTGATGCAACTCACTTATGGTTGGCCTCGATTATTGCTATTCCTGGGACTACTCCGGCATGGTTGACACCAGGGGCTACTATTTTTAGAAACACACTAAGCTTTGAGGCAAAAGGTTGGGCGACATTTGTGTGTAGCCGGATAGATCCCATCTTGCACGACAGTGACATGAACCTCTTCCGTGATCTTATTGTGGGGACAGTTATGGATGGCTTCCCAATAAACGTCGGTAATATCATGGCGAGGGTTATTAACAGAACATTCCAGAAGAATGAGAGATCATATCCCTTGCCGAACTTCCTCACTATGTACTTTCAGGACATGTGAGTTGAGGGAAGGGACTTTGATGTAACGGTGAAACCAAAGTCGCCATTATCCTGGTACAGCTTGAAAGGCCCAGACAACCCCAAGGCCAAGAGCAAAGCCACCACTTCTACTATTGTCGGAACTTCTACTACTGCTGAGCCTTCCACTACTGCTGAGGGGTCCTCTACTGCTGCCATCCAGGAGCCTCCCTCTGGTCCTTCTATTGTCATTCCAGTATCAGTGCCCACCTATTCCACATACCCCTAGACTTCTCTGAGGGTGTGTTAGACATTGGCTGGTATCAACAACTGGCTGCTAGTAGCTTCTTCGAAGCTAACTGATCTATCCACTACCATTACAGCCTAGTCAGCTCCAGCACAAATTCAGTTGCCTCCAACATTGGAGGAGACCTTGAAGATCTTGGTTGATAACCAAAAGAAGATATTGGAGACCCTGGACACACATGGGAAGGAGATCCATTCCTTGGGGAAGGCTGTGAAGAAAATGAAGAAAAGTCAGGATGAGCTGAAAAAGAGTCAGGTGGAGATGTAGAAGACTCAGGATGATCTGAAGGAGGAGGTAGCCAAGCTCACAGCAGTGGGGGGCATCCCACTTGATCTATTGATAGGAGAGCCTGCCCCTGCAGATCAGGTAGCACAGTTTCCTGAGCAAAAGCTTACCTCAGCCCTAGTGCGGAGAGGAGTCATTCCCCAGACTAATGACATGGATATCCAGCTCGAGGATCCAGCGGGAGAGGCATCTTCCCAACCACAAGACCCTGCTCTAGTGACTTCCACTGATCCATCCTCCACAGCTGAACCGATGCCCATGCAGACTGAGGCACCCTAGGGAGTTCTCTCTTATTCTCTCACCCTTTCCCTATTCTATATTTTTGCATTAGCATTGAGGGAAATGTTAATCTTTATTAGGGGTGTCCTCTATTGGTGATTTGGTGATTCAGATATTTTGGTTTTAATAACTCCTGATACTGCTTTTCTTTTCTTTATTTGCATTTTCGTACTTTTGGTTTGTTTTATATTTGGTATGTATATATAAAGTTTCCTTTCTCATGTATATATTCATTCCTTTTGATGTATATTCGTCTTAATCCCCTGTCATACATATTCATTTTTACTTTCAGTATTTTTACTTTATAACTTCTTTATTATTTTCCTTTATAGTTTAGCTTCTTATTTCTTTTAGTAGCTTCTTTTTGAACTTATAGATTCTTCTTTACTTTTCTACTATCAATAAGCCCTTGGTTTCTTAACGCCACGGTTCTTTCCAATGGTGGAAATTGTGTGAACCGGGTGTCTCTTCCCTATGACGGACGGTGTGACGACCTTCTTAAGGGATTGAGTCCGTTTTTCGTTTTGTTTTTGTTTTCCCTTTATTTGGTAGTAAGGAATAAATGTGACTCGAGTAAGCTTCACTTGGAACCAACATACTTACCCTTGACCTCATGGTTAGAGACAAAGTGTAGGACAATTCTAGCTCTAAGTGTGACCCGTAGAGTCTTGAGTTGGCTAAAACTGTCATCAAGTGGTGCTTGTAGCCATATGTGTGATTTTTCAATCTAAACCAAGGTTGTTATGGGACCTCGACTCTATGCTCTTTAATGATCCTATGGATTGAGAGGTGAGGTTTTTAATTGCATATCTCAAGTGTCGTGCCAGAAAGTCAAGAACTTGCCCCAAGTGTTTTTATATGCGAAATTTTAAGTTAGCTTGACTTGAGAAGTGATTATAGGCTCTCCTTGATTCCCTTTTGAAATTAGATACTTCCATAGCCTACCATGATAGTATCCTTAGTCGACCCCTAGCCTAAGCATGTTTGTTAAACGAAAACACGTTTCAAACCTTCATCCGTTCTCTAATGACCCTCTCTTGGCACCCATTCTTTCCTGAGCACTCATGATGAACAATAGTCAAAATCATATGTTTGGGGGAGAGATGAGTAAATTCAATGTGATGAAAGGAATTTTTGAAAAAGGAAAGTCTAATAAAAGGTTGAAAAGCCAAAAAGAAATAAGTCATAAAGAAAAGTAAATGTTGAAAGGACTCAATGAAACAATGTTGACAAGGCTTGGAATGATGAAAGAAGGAGAAAAATGAGCCTCAAATAAAAGAAAGAGAGACAATGAGTCTCTCTAAGTTCCCCAAGGAAGAGAAAATGACTCAAAGAGTCAAGAAAAACATGAGCCAAAGTATGAAAATAGAGTTTAAGGAAAGATGTTCTATCATAGTTTATTATGCCCAAAATTTGATCCAAAAAGCCTTCATTACATCCTGTTAAAGCCCTATTGGATCTCAAGTTGAGTGAGCTTACATTAGTGGTGATTTACACGAGGGGCAAGCCTATGGTACTTAGAGCCGGACTTGTGGCATTCTTTTGAGAGTAAAGAGCGCACTTCTTGATATCTCGGTTTTGAGAGTACATTCTATATGGTGAGATGAGCTCATGGAGAGTATAGGAGAAAGAGTCTGGGATCCACATCGACTTAGTTGAGAGAGCAAAGCTCTTTTATGAATATAGTCAACTCTTGAAGCTTTGGTGTCACATTAGACCTAGTGAACAAAGAAAGCCATTGCATAATGTTGTCAATAATGCATTTGTGTCGAGGGTAATTATTAGTCTCAATTGAAGCTTGATGAAGTCACATTTGAAGAGCTAAAATACTTTTTCTTTTTCTTATGAAGGTGGGAGTTACCTTGTTTGCTTGAGGACAAGCAAAATCTTAAGTTTGGGGGAGTTGATAACTAGAGATTTTTACCTACTATTTACTCTCGTTTGCTTAGGTTTTGGGGCAAAAATGCACTAAGGTACTCCCGAAAACTAATGCAAGGTGCTTAAATTGAAGGTTTTGAGTAAAATTAAGGAGAGTGTCTAGAGATAACTCAAACAGGAGCCAAACTTGCACAGCCCGGGAACCCAACAAAAGCGCTGAGAGCGGTATTGTTTCGCTGCATCGAAAGACATTCCGCTGTAGCGTAATTCTGTCAGCGGCCACGGATTGAAGTTCAGAGAGATGTTTTTTGAAGCTTTTGGAACCACTGACAGCGCTAAAATTCCGCTGCAGTGCTTTCTTGTCCGTTGGACTGCTCAATAATCCGCTGGGAGCGGAATACCAGGTTCAGAGAGCTGTTAAAAATGATCCTCCACAAGAGCATGGTCAGCGCTAAAATTTCGCTGCCACACTTTCAAGATCCGCTGAGGCGCCCAATATTCCGCGGGAAGCGAAAACTAGTTTAAGAGAACTGCCAATTCAAGAATCACGGTCCGCGCTTATAAGTCTGCGACATCAGAATCCATTCGGCTGAGGCGTTCAGTTTTCCGCTGACAGCGGAATCTCCGTAGGGGTAATTTTGTGCAGTATTTTTAGCTATGTATAAATACCTTTTTTCTCATTTTTAGGTTATCAGATATTGTAAGGAGCTCGTGAATAATATCTTTTTACCTTTTAGAGTAATTTTAGCATAGATTCTACTCTTAATCTTAGATTTTATCTTTGTAATCAACATCTATGGCTTTAAATTCATCTTTTATTTTGATTTCTTCCATGAAAATGAGTAACTAGACCCATAAGTTAGGGTTGGGACCCAACCCTAGTGTGAGTATCTAATGGGTCTTCAATTTTAGGGTCTACTTGTGATTGGGTATGTGGTATTTAGTCTATTTCATGCTTAATTCATTGAATTAGTGGTCGCAAACACTGATTCATACCGTTTAGACTAGGGTTACTCTTGAGAAAGATGACCAAAGTGTAGGTAAAATAGGCTAACAAGGAATTGGGGTGAATTCAAGAGAGTGATAGTCCCAATTGAAGGGTAGAAACTAGAGATAGTAATACCTAACTTGAGCCATTTTATTTGCTTTGTTGAACACCCAATTAGGCTTGAGGAAGCCAGTTCGGGCAAAGTCACCCAAACTACCGAGAGGTATTAGGTGAGTAATCTAGTGTGAGGTTATATCACGAGCCCATGACCCACAAGTTTATCCTAGATTTTAGATCTCGTTAGATACTCGCCTATGGGTAAGTTTCACCCTTAGTGCCCTTTAATACTTGATAAAAGACCACAAAAAAATAGTAGCGAGCTTGATAGTAGTAATCTTTAGCATTAAACTTAGTATAGAATCAAAACAACTCATGTCTAGAAGAGTAATTAAAAACAATACACACTTCTAAATCGGATAGAAACTCGACACCAACTATATAACTCCCTGTGGATTTCGATCCCGATCCTATTGGGTAAAAACTACATCGACCTTGCCTTTCCATTCTATAATGGTATAGGTGGGCTTCAATCAGTGGAGCTTGTTAATTACCTGAAGCCTTTGGCTTCAAAAAAAGACTGGGAAAAGATTCAACTACTCTTGGGAGAGTGTTTGTTGAACTATGCTATGCATAACGCCACAGCAGTACGTTTCTTTCTTCTTATGTTATTCTTCTACTTTTTTATGCATGTATTCTAAATTTTACCTCTTCTTGTTTTGACCAACTTTCTTGCTTTTGAAGGCTTTCAAAGTGATCCGCGAGAAGGAAGAACTTATATTTCTGAACGGGATCAGCTTTTGGCGGAACGGGACCATACTGTTCTCCGCCTCTCAGAACTAGAAACCAAGGCTACTGAGGGCGTTGTTTTGGAGGATCGTTTGCAGCAAACCAAGCAAGAAGTGGTAACCCTCGGCCAAGAAATTAGACCGCTAAGTGTTAGATTTTATGAGGCCAAGGCCAAATGGGCAGAAGTCCAGAACGTTAGTCTTGTTGCAACCGATAGTGAGGATGTCCGGATGAATGAGTGATTAACTTGAAAGCAGCCTTGAACTCCAAAAGTGAAGAGCTTTGTGTCGTGGGGACGAAACATGCTCAGCTAGAAGATAAGTATAAGAAAACTATCGAGCATAATAGAATCTTTAGTTCAACTGTCTGTGAGCTCGACGTCAGCCTCAAATCTACTAGGTCTGCCCAGGAAAACCTTTCCGCCGAGGTTACTCAACTCAAAGAATAACTTAAGCGCCGAGATGTTTCCCTCATTGTTGAAAAAACTTATTCCATGTATAGTATGAGGAGAAAAACCTTGGAGGAGGCCAAAACTGGTATCATTGACATTGATGCCAAAATTGCTAAGGCCCGAGAGCTTGAATTGGCTGCAAAAATGGACTCCCGACGCAGTCTGACGCTCTAGTTTCTTCTGGTTTCGGTTTCGAGTTTTCGAAAACTGAAGAGGGATCGGAAGGCGATGATGCCAAAGACCAAGTTGGGGGGAAAGTTGAGCCATTGGTGGAACCATCTACTTTTCCCGGGATGCAGATACTTCTCTTCTTCCTGGTTTTCGAGACCATTTAGTTTAGCTTTTCCATTCTATTTCTATTTTGTACTTTAATCATTTTGGCGCGTCCTTGTAAATAAAGACATATTTTTTGCTCAAGTATCGTGTGAGTCTTACTTTCGTTTGAATATTCATTTAACTTTCGCACTTGCTCAAGTATTTTGCGCATGTCGTTCTGTATGCGCTTTACTATGTGTAGTCTCGGATGTTTTTTCTTCAAAGCATTCTGGTTCCGAGTATTATACCTTTTGTGTGAGGGTTTTCATGAGTATTTGTGCAAGTTTTCTTTTTGCATCCTTTTCGTATGCAGATTCGTGTGCATTTTTCCCCGATGGAATTTTAGATTCAAGGCATTGATTCTTCTGGAACCAACCCTTTAACATGAGGGTTTTATAAGAGAGGGACCTCTTATGTTTATGGTGCTCTTGAAGAGGACGTCTCCTGTTCATTACGGCACTAACATTTGAAGTACTTGTTTAACTTTCAAATGACAAAGTTAACTCATCGTTCAGACAAGAAACATATAAAAGCAAAAGGATTTCATTTTATTCCTTCTATTTCAGAGATTACATAAGCATTTTGTTATGTAGAAAAGAAATTGCCATGGCTTGGTGCTATCTTGTACAACTTGTTTCTTCGGGGCTGGCTGCGCAGTTCCCGGTCCCGATGATGCATTTTGTTGCCGATTTTTATTCCTTGGTTGATGTGGCAGTCATTGTTGTCATATTACATAATCATTCCCCCTTAGTGTTTGAATGCGACAAATGCGACTTGAAACACTAGAAGTCTTGTATCTTCGAAGGTTCCACCAATGAATTGCTAGGTAATCCTTCACTCT
This sequence comes from Nicotiana undulata, assembly GCA_005239495.1. NCBI lineage: Eukaryota > Viridiplantae > Streptophyta > Magnoliopsida > Solanales > Solanaceae > Nicotiana > Nicotiana undulata. The sequence continues at coordinate 20,945 of ML297307.1, forward strand.
GCAACATATATTTTCCCCCTTAGGAATCTATGTTATCGAGCGAAAGAATACCTAACAGCCCTCTAGTGATTTGCGCTCGTAAATGGTCAGGTAACCCATGTTAAGTATAAAACTTAACTTCCTAGAGGGAATTTTCTATCGAACCAAAGATTATCTAATCGTCCCCGAGTAGAAACTTGTTCGTTTGCCTTGATTTCAAAGGTCTTATCGTTGTTGTCTTCATAGTTTTCTTTCTGGTGTTCTCTCATTAAAAACCTTGTCAGAAAATCCCAATTGGGAAAAAACTGAACGAAGGGAAAAAGAGTGCAGCACATACTTTCTGTTTGAGTGTTGTTCATAAGAAATAATATCTTTTGAGGTGTGCCATGTTCCAGTTGTTCGGCAACTTGTCTCCATTCTAGTTCTCCAACTCGTATGAATCTTTCCCAGTAACGTTGAAATTCGGTAGGGACCTTCCCACATTGGACCTAGATTTCCTATATAGGGCTCCCGGGTGCTTTGGGTTACTTTCCTTAGTACCAAATCTCCTACGTTGAAAAAATGAAAGTTGGCTCTTCTATTGTAATATCGCTCAATTCTCTGCTTTTGAGTTGCCATTCTTACATGTGCCAAGTCCCCGTGTTCCTCGAGCAGTTCCAAGTTGATCAGCATTGCTTCATTGTTCGATTCTTTATTTGTCTAAGAATATCTTAAAGTGGGTTCGCCTACTTCAATCGGGATTAGGTCTTTAGCACCGTACACGAGGGAAAAGGAGTTTCTCATGTACTTGCTTTGGATGTTGTTCGGTAAGCCCATATAACTCCGGGAAATTCCTCGGGCCATTTGCCTTTTGCTGCTTCCAACCTTTTCTTGAGGTTTTGAATGATCACTTTGTGTTTTGACTCTTCTTGACCGTTTGCACTCGGATGATAAGGTGATGTGATCCTCTTTATTTTCAAGTCTTCGAGGAACTTTGTAGTTTTTGCACCAATGAACTGTGGTCTATTGTCGCATGCTATCTCTTTTGGTCCAAACCTGCAAATTATATCATCCCACAGGAAGTCGACCACTTTGCGTTCTCCTATCTTTTGATAAGAACCTGCTTCCACCCATTTAGAAAAATAATCAGTCAAAATTAAAAGAAACCTTACCTTTCCGGGAGCCGGTGGCAGTGGTCCGACGATGTCCATCCCCTAATTCATGGACGGCCATGGGGACAGAACCTAATGTAGCCGATTGATGTACTAGTGATGTGTAGCGTTGACACTTATCACATTTTTGTACCAAATATTTGGCGTCTTGCTCGATGCGAGGCCAGTAATATCCTGCCCGTTCCAACTTATGCACCAAAGAATATGCGCCTGAGTAATTGCCGCATATCCCTTCGTGGATTTCTTTCATGACATAGTTATCTTCTGACACTCCTAAACACCGGGCCAACATGCCTTGGAAAGATTTTTTATACAATTGGCCTTTCCTGAAGCTATAACGTGCAGCTTTGGTGTGTAATGCCCATGATGCCTTGGGGTCGTCGGGAAACTTTTTGTGCTCGAGGTAGATGATTATTTCATTTCTCCTGTCCCAGACCAGACTATCAGAATTTACCTCATAATAAACATTTGTATCGAGGACTGAGCTCATTAGTTGTACAACCATTCCGGATTCCGATCCTTTTATCTCCGTCGATGATCCTAAGTTTGCTAATGCATCTGCTTCTGCGTTATCCTACCTCAAGATATGAGTAATTGACCACTCCCGGAATCGTGCCAAAAGAGCCTGGACCTTTACTATGTATTGTTGCATACATTTTTCTTTGGTATCAAAGATCCCTTAGACCTGGTTTACCACCAGTTGGGAATCACATTTGATTTCGATAACCTCGGAATCGAGTCCCCGAGCCAATTCGGGCCTTGCAATTAGAGCTTCATACTCTTTTGCATTGTTACTTAAAGGGATCGTTCTGATGGCTTGCCTTAAGGTTTCCTCCGAAGGCGTGATTAAGACTATTACGAACCCGAACCCTTTTACATTCAAATCTCCGTCCGTAAATAAGGTCTGAACCCCCGATTTCGATTTTGGCACCATTACTTCCTCCTTGGTTGCCAGAGGTAGCAGTCTCGTACTAAAATCAGCCACGAAGTCAGCCAATACTTGTGACTTAATCGTAGTCCTTGGTTTATATTCTATGTCGAATTCACTCATTTTGACAGCCACTTAGCCAATCTGCCCGAGAGCTCGGGCTTATGAAGGATGTTCCGCAAAGGAAAAATAGTTACCACAGCTATTATGTGGCATTGAAAATAGGGTCGCAGCTTCCGAGTGTCTACTACGAGAGCTAGGTCCATTTTTTCTAAATGTGGGCAGCGAGTTTCTTCTCCCGTTAAAATTTTGCTAACGTAATAAATAGGAAATTGCGTACCTTCGTCCTCTCGGACTAAAGCTGCACTTACCACAACTTCTGAAACCGCGAGGTAGACTAGCAACGTATCACCTTCTTTTGGTTTCAAGAGCAGTAGAGGGCTTGATAAGTACTTTTACAGGTCCCTCAAAGCCTGTTGGCACTCCGGCGTCCATTTGAAATTATTCTTCTTCTTGAGCAATGTGAATAATCGATGAAATTTTTATGACGACCGGGAAATGAACCTGCTCAAAGCTGCTAACCTTCCTGTGAGTCTTTGGACTTCCTTTACATTTGACAATTGATCCGGGATATCGTCTATGGCCTTAATTTGTCGGGGTTTACCTAAATTCCCCTTTGTGAGACCTGAAACCCCAGGAACTTAACAGAGTTGACCCCAAACACGCACTTTTTGGGGTTGAGTTTCATGTTGGGCTTCCTCAGGATATAGAATGTTTCTTGCAAATGCTTAAAGTGGCCACCTGCATTCAGAATTAACAAGCATATCGTCTATATAAACTTCCATAGTATTTCCTATTTGATTTTAAAATATCTTATTACGAGCCGTTAATAAGTGGCTTCGGTGTTTTTCAGCCCGAAGGGCATTACATTGTAACAATATGTATCGAAACTTGTTATAAACGAAGATTTTTCCTGATCTTCCGGGCTCATCTTGATTTGGTTGTACCCAGAATAGGCATCAAGGAAACTCATCAACTCGTGCCCAGCCATCAAGGAGATACCTTAGCTTATTTTGGTTTTTTTCTTGTAGCTACATATTGTATCTTGAGGCCATTTCATAGTGCCTCTGTAAATACCTTTTGGCAAATATATATAAAATTTCTCTTCGTCTACATATTGCCTTTTACTTTCCTGTACTTGCTTAGGTTTAAGACTTAGGACATATAAATTTTGACATTGCTTAAACTATTCATTCTCCCAATTCCCGGATGTGGCTTGGGTTAACTCCGAGTTGCTTTGAATTCGGAGGACTCGATAGAAAATGGTGTCCTTACTAAAATATTCGAGTTATTTAACTGGATACAACCATTCTTTACCAAAGATGGCCCTTTGCATGGCCGTAATTCGAGACCGAGTAGCCTGACCGGGTCTGAAATAATCTTTCATGAATTAAAAAAAAAGTGTAATGACCTTACTTTTTATGCACGAACTTAAACGTCTCTGAGTCGTTTATATGTTGTGACTGAAGCTCTAGAGGCTTTGTCCCTTAAGTTGGTCGTAGACTTTCATGTGTCGGGCCCTGCCTTGTAGGCTCGATGCCTTCGGGATTTAGTAGTCTGAATTTCCCGATCTTACTATCGGGTACCAGTCCACGGCTCGGGGTGGCCCGTAGGCTTAGAAACTTTTGAACCCAGTATTCATTCCAAGTAACTTAACGATAATATTGCTTGTGCAAATGTGAACCGATGAAACATAGAAGGCAAATTTCTTTATTACTTTGAATGTAGTGTAAGTAATTGAAGGCACAAAAGCTATATTCCATGGCGAGAATGAGTTATGCGGGCACGGTTCTTTTAACCGTTTGACCCTTACAATTAACTTTAAATTCGACCCTTAGCTCTCAATATTGAATAAGAGTGCCTTCTACATTTATGAACTTAGGACTTCAATTCTTCACTCAGGGTGCGATGGCCCCTTAGTATTCGAGACTGAATTTTGAGGGATCGAATACTATCGATTTGATATGGATGATTCCTAGCCACCAGCCTTTTACCGGTCTCCAAAACTAGGGCAGCACTCCAACTATTGTCTCATTAAAAACCTTGTCGTAAAAGCCACTTCAGGAAAAAATCGGTGCAAGGGAAAAAGAGTGCCACACATGCTTTCAGACCTAATCCTCAGATTTGACTTCCATTGAGTACCTGCACGGGTTAGTTCAACGCGTAATAAACCTTAAAGAATGTTTACGTGTTCATACCTTAGTAGTAGTACCACTTTAAGTGTACCACAATCTAGTTGTTGGATAGTTGTACACCATTTTTGGACTCGAGCCGGTATGAGCCTTTCTCGATTATACCGATGACTCTGTACGTCCCATCCTAGTTCGGGCCTAGTTTCCCTTTATTTAGGTTTTTGGTATGTAGTGCGATCATCCTCAATACCAAGTCCCTGACTTGGAAGTGTCAAAGGTTTGTCCTTTGGTTGTAATATCTTCCCATTCGATGTATTTGGGTTGTTAATCAAACTAGGGCAGCTTTTCACCTTTCGTCCGCTAAATTTAAGCTTGTGGACATGGCCTTGTCATTTGATGTCACTGTAGCATATTGGAATCTTAAGCTCGGTTCTCCTACCTCTACCCATATCAAAGCTTCTGCTCCGTAGATTAGAGAGAACAGTGTTTTGCCGGTAGTCGACTTCGAAGTTGTTTGATATGCCCATAGGAACTCGGGCAAAATTTCTTTCCACTTTCATTTTCAGTCGGTCAATCTCTTCTTCAAGTTCTGCAGTATAGTTTTGTTTGTTGACTCCGCTTGACTGTTAGAACTTGGGTGGTAAGGGGTTGATAGAATCTTTTTGATTTTATGATCTTCGATGAACTTATTGACCTTGCTGCCGATGAATTGTCTCCTATTGTCACACGTTATCTCGGCCGGTATCCCGAACGAGCATATTATATGATCCTAAATGAAGTTGATGACCTCCTTTTACTTAACTTTCTCGAATTCCCTGCGCTTCAACCCACTTGGAGAAGTAATCGGTCATAAGTATAATGTATTGGGCTTTGCCAGGTGTCCACAGCAAAGGACCCACGATGTTCATTCCCATTTCATGAACGGGGGAAAGGATCGGGCGAAGCATCTACCGCGTTAGGTAGATCATCGGGACATGCCTTTGACACTTGTTACACTTTTGAACAAAGTCTTTCACATTCTTTTCCATCTCGTTCCAGTAATAACCAGTCCTGATCAATTTTTGAACTAATGACTTCGCTCCTGAAAAGTTTTCGCAAGTACCCTCGTGGACTTCCCTCATCACGTAGTCGGTCTCTCTAGGGCCCAAGAACCTTGCTAATGGTCCGAAGAACAATCTTCAATACAATTTTCCTCCAACCAAGCTAAACCGGGTAGTCTTAGTTCGAAGGATCTTAATTCTTTAGGATTCGAAGGTAATTTTCCCTTTTGAATATAGTCTATGTATTTGTTTCTCCAATCCCAAGTCAAGCTTGTTGAGTTTACTTTGGCATGACCTTCTTCTAACATCGAGTTTATCAATTGCACCATCGTTCCAAAATTGGATTCATCGGAGTCGACCGATGACCCTAGATTAGCCAACGCATCGTCCTCGTTATTCTGATCTCGGGGTACATGTTGTAATGTCCTTGAACTGATGTAACATCACTTGTAACTTGTCCAAGTATCTCCGCATCCAGTCTTTTTTTACTTCAAATGTCATGTTAACTTGGTTAACAACGATAAGGGAATCACACTTGGCTTCGATCACCTCATCCCTATGCTCTTAGCCAGTTCTAGATCTGCAATCATAGCCTCATATTCGACTTCATTGTTAATTAGTTTCACAGTTCTAATAGACTGACTTATTACGTTACCCATGTGTGGTTTTCGTACGATTCCTAACCCGGAACCTTTCGCGTTGGAAGCACCGTCCGTGAATAAGGTCCTGAACCCAGCTAGTCCCCGAGGTAAGTAATAATTCTTTCTCAACCTCGGGGATCAAGGCCGGTGTGAAGTCAGCCACGAAGTCTACCAAAATTCGAGACTTTATAGTCGTTTGGGGCTTGTACTCTATATCGTTCTCACTAACCTCTACAACCCATTTTGCTAGCCGACCTGAAAGCTCGAGTTTATTCATAACGTACCTTAACGGATACGTGGTCACGACATGTATAGGGTGACACTGAAAGTATGGTTTTAGTTTCCTAGATGCACTTATTAAGGCAAGCACTAATTTCTCTAAGTGTGGATGCCTTGTTTCAGCATCACCTAGGGTTCTACTAACATAATAGATAGGAAACTGCGTTCCTTCTTCTTCCCGGACAAGAACACCACTTACCGCCACCTCAAAGACCGCCAAGTAGAGGTATAACTACTTGTTCGCCTTCGGGGTGTGCAAAAAAGGAGGACTAGATAAGTACCGTTTGAGTTCTTCTAAAGCATGTTGACATTCCGGGGTCCAAGAGATGTCGTTCTTCTTCTTTAGTAATGAGAAAAGTCGGTGGCTTTTGCCCGATGACCTAGATATAAACTAGCCCAATGCGGCTATCCGTGTGGTCAGCCTTTGTACCGCTTTGACGTTGTCCATCACAGTGATATATTCTATGGAATTTGTTTTATCCAGGTTGATCTATATTCCTTGGTTAGATACCATGAAACCGAGGAACTTGCTTGAGCCGACTTCAAAAGCACACTTATCCGTGTTCAACTTCATGTTGTATTTCCTTAGTATGACTAAAGTTTCTTACAAATCTTTCAAATGGTCTTCTGCTCACAGGGACTTAACTAACATATCATCAATATAAACCTCCATTGATTTCCCTATATGTTCCTTGAACATTTGATTAACTAGGCGTTGATATGTGGCACCGGCATTCTTTAAGCCAAAAGGTATCATGTTGTAATAGTAGGTGTTGTATTTAGCTGTGAAAGAAGTTTGCTCTTGGTTTCCCGGGTCTATCCGTATTTGGTTTTACCTAGAATAGACATCGAGAAAACTCAGCATCTCTTATCGATCATTCGGTTGATGTTAGGCAACGGAAATGAATTCTTAGGGCATGCCTTGTTCAAGTCCTAATCTACACACATTCTGAATGGAACCTATTTTTAAGAGTTTAGATACCTCGTTATTGATGAATGCGTGCTTGATTTGGGACTGCGGCCTCTTCTTCTGTTTGACTGGGTGAAATTCGGGTCCAAGCTCAATTTGTGAGTTCTCACCTCCATCGAGATCCTTGTCATATATAAGTGGGACTAGGCAAAATAATTGGCGTTAGCTTTAAGGAAATCAATGAATTTTTCCTGAGCTCGAGGGTTAATCCCGTGCCTTGGTATACCTTTCTGTCCGGTCGGTACTCGATTAATATGACATGTTTCAGTTCCCTAATCGTCGACTTAAAGGCATCGGTATCATCAGGTGCTATAAAGGATCTCGGGACTCCGAAGTCATCTTCCTCATTCATTGAGTGTTCCTCCTGTTTTTCCGGCCCGGTCGGGATTGGTGATTACTATTTGGTGCCTTTTCCCTCGACAACGAATATCTTCTTCGCGATTGTTAGTTCCCTGTAGACCGTTTTTATTCCATTTGGGGTTGGGAATTTCAACGGTTGATGCAGGGTCGACGACACTGCCCTCATATTGTGGACTCATGGTCTCCCGAATAAGGCGCCGCATCTCTTATCCTCCTCGATTACATAGAACTTTGTCTCCTGGGTGGTTCCGGCTGTGTTGACCGGCAGGGTGATTTCACCTTTCATTGTTTCGCATGCATATTGAACCCGTTCAATACTCTAACTACTAGTACGAATTGATCCAACAACCCCAGTTGTTCCACGACTCTCCAGCAGATGATGTTAGGCGAGCTACCTAGATCAATTCACACATGTTTAACTCGAGATTTATTAATAATATATAGATATTACCAGTGCATTGTTGTGAGGTTGCATGACGCCCTCCGCGTCCTCGTCGCTGAACGAGATGGATCCCTCTAGAATATAGTCTCGAGTTCATTTATCTCTTTTGATAGAAACCTTGGCGAGTTTCATCATTGGCCCTTGTGATACATCTACTCCTCCAATGATCATTTTAATCACATGTTGAGGTTCTTCCTGCTCGATTTGTTTACTGGCGTCCTTATTTTTGAAATGGTTTTTGGCCCGCTCACTTTGGAATTCCCGAAGATGCCTGTTGTTGAATAAACGAGCCACTTCTTCCCTTAGGGGTCTACAATCTCCGGTTCTGTGACAGTTAGTACCGTGATACTTACATATCAAATTGTGATATCTTTGTGAAAGATCGGACTGGAGTGGCCTTGGCCATTTGGTCTCCTTGATGCGACCGATGAACGATACTATAGTCACAACATCCATGTTGAAGTTATACTCCGATAGTCTCGGGGAATCCCTACCCCCGGGTGATCTGTCGAAACCATTTCAATTCGTTAAACTTCGGTTGTTCGGACCTTGGTCGCTTCTCCTATCATTCCTGGTCGGGTGATGATTGGGTCCGATTCCCCTTCTATCCGAACTGTATGGCTGGTATCGATCTCGGGGTGATCTCGGCTCCTGATCCACAATCATGATAAACCTATCGTTAATTTTACTAGGTAAACGGACCCTGAGGGAGCCCCTAGTTGATCTTCCTCGACTCTGATCTTTGATTGGTACCTTTTATGGACATCGACCCAGGTAACCGCGAGGTATTCTTCCATGTTTTACTTTAATTGTTGAGAAGTAACTGAACTCGGGGGGTTGTCCTTGGCTAAATGCCTGAACGGCCCAATCGTCTACAACTGAAGGCAGGTACATCCGTTCCATCTACAGCCTCGATACAAACTCCCTAAGCATCTCGTTGTCTCTTTACTTGACTTTGAAAAAAACCAATTTCCTTGTCTCGACTTTGATAGCACTAGCATGGGCTTTAACGAAGGCATCTGCAAGCATAGCAAATGAGTCAATAGAATTTGGAGGTAGGTTATGGTACCATATCATTGCTTCATTGGACAAGGATTCCCTATTTTTCTTAGCAATATCGACTCGATCTCGTCATCCTTGAGGTCGTTTCCCTTTATTGCACACGTGTAGGAGTTCACATGCTCGTTTGGATCAGTGGTTCCGTTGTATTTGGGAATATCAGGCATTCAGAACCTTTTGGAAATTGGCTTTGGTGCCACACTCGTGAGAAAAGATTTCTGAATGAACTTTTTGGAATCTGGGCCCTTCAATATCGGAGGCGCTCTCGGGATCTGATCGACCCTAGAATTGTAAGTCTCCACCTTCTTATCATTTGCCTCTATCTTTTTTTCGTCGGAATCCACCCATTCCGTCAGTGCTTCGAGCATTTTCATTTCCTCAGAAGTTTCCCTGGGTCCGAACCCATCTGGGTCTGTGACAATCTGTTCTTCTCTCCGAGTATCTTCTCCAACCTGCTCGGGTTTGGCCGTGTTCTGTGCATGATTTTGACTCTGTAGTTAGGCTATTGCCACATGCTGGGCTTGTAACATTAAAAAAATTAAACGTAAGCTAACTCCATCACCTCCCCCTTCGCAATCTTCTCGAGCCGATGGTCGGGATACCCCGTGAGTGCTGTGTTCGGGATCGGTCGGTAGGTTGATATTGATAGCAACTTGTGAATTGGCGTCGACTGGGTCAGTAATTGGAACGCCATTAGGGTCAATGGGGGGGGGGGGGCATGCCGCAACTTGGTACCACATTATTATTTTAATCGTGGTGGCCTGACTTACCGTCAATATTCAAGTGAGAAGATTGAGAATTTGACATTTTAAATAGACCTGAAATCAAACTTCAAAAAGCGATTGTAAAATAGGGTAGGTTTACAGAGATTCGTATTAAATCACCACTATTATTCTTAGCTCCATGGCGGACGCCAAACTGTTTACCCTTAAAATGAGTAACAATTAAATTTGTACGATGTTTAAAGGATACATGATTTAATTTAATACGAATGATCTAAGAACAACATGCAATCAAATCAAATGCGATCAAACAATTAAGCCTGGCGTTAGTTTTGAATGCTGGAACCGGCTTTGATCGAGCCCTTGAGATGATCTCGGTTACAACTAAGAAATGAACAGTTGAAGAACATCTTGAACAATAGCTAGAAGACAAAAGTAAACTTTATTATTTTGAAATGCGTACCAACAGTAGTAAAAAATGAAAAAGGTTCTCCCTTTATATAGCATGAGAGTTTTAACCCTAGTATAAGTCTAAATTAGGTAAAAATCTTTTTATCTAGTAAAATCCGATCCACAATTGATATCGGGCGTGATCCGCGCCATAATATCCGGTTGATGGCGGATATTCCGGCTTCTCGTAACCGTTTTTCCTTTAACTTTGGCTATTTATTTTGCTTGAGTCGATTCTCCCCATCTTTGGTCATGCCCGATTCTTGGCGTGTCGTTCGACCTTCCTATCTCTGATTTTTGGGCGCCCTCGGCTTTGCCTGAGCCGTCATTAAACGTTGTGATCTCCTATTTCATCATCAGTAAATCAGGGTAACTTCATCTTTGATTTTATCCGTGCACAAGCATGTTCATAGGATGTTTTATAACTTGCATGTACAATTGGTTCGAGTTTTGAGAGGTTCGAAAATGATTTAGAACAGTTGGTTGATAACTGAGCTTATGCTTCCTACCTATACCGGAACACAACATTAATGGAAGGACATGAGTTAAGAAAACACGAATAAATCCATAACACATTAGTGATTTTATAAACATACAACTAAGAAAAGAGGATTTTGAAATGAACTAATGTAGAAACAATATTTTAAATTGATATTGCTATAAAATAACATAGAAATGAACTAAAAAAAAACGTGTCTGAAGGGAATGCTTGGGCGTGACATTTTCGTGTTCTAGAAAAAACAGAGCTATGGAGTTTCATAATACGGTTGAAAGAGAAAGGGAAAGTTTGGGCATGAAAATACGCGTCTTTGAGACAAATTAACGATGGTAGGAGATTGGGTGGGTCGGTTAATTAGATTGGGCCATATGGGCAAAAACTGTAAGAAGTTTGGGTTTAGGAAGAGATGATTAATTACTTGAAGAATTAACCCAAATAGCCGTCCACCTAATCTTTTAAACTAAAAATAGCCGGCGGATATATAATATATATGTAATTCAAGTATAATATATGTATAATCTATGTATACGGGCTAGAAAAAATAAATAGTGAATCTGACCGGCTATTTGTGTAAACATAGGCTTGATAGGCAGATTGTTTAGTTTAAGACTCATCTTATCGGCCACCTGGGCTTAAGCCCAAATTCTTCATAAAGGGCTGTATGAAAAAGCAAAGAAAAAGAAAAAGCCCAAATTGAGATCAGCTGTTTAAATTCCTGTCAAACCCTAAGCCGCTAACTTGCTACTCGGCCATATCTTTCTCCAGCACGTTGGCGTTCTCTGACGGAATCAAATGGTTAGATATTCTTTCCTCTCTTTCTAATTAGACCAAACCCAATGCATGTTTGCACAATTTTAGTCAATCGTATTATCATATTGTGTTTACTTACTACATGTATCTTCTTATTTTCTTCTCATGATAGTAGGTTAAGAAGTAAGAATCAATTTTTCTGTTATTTACAAAAGAACCAATGTTTTTGTGGTGAGCAGGGGATAGATCTGAAAGCAGGAGGTAAGAGCAAGAAGACAAAGCGCACAGCGCCTAAGTCTGACGATGTTTACTTGAAACTCCTTGTCAAGGTTTGATCCCTCTAACTTTGTTGTATGTTATTGTTTTTTCCCCTCAAATCTTGTCATATGTTTGACTAGTGGATTTTGTTGTATGTTAATAGCTTTACCGATTTTTGGTGCGGAGGACCGGAAGCAAGTTCAATGCTGTGATTCTTAAGCGTCTATTTATGAGCAAGACCAACAAACCACCCCTTTCTCTTTCGAGGTTGATATCTTATGCCAAAGGAAAGGTGCATTTCTTCTCCTTTTTTTGCGTCTATATGTTGGCGTTCAAATTCATTTTATGGACTGAAGTTGATATTTTATGATGTCATGTTTTAGGAGGATAAGATTGCCGTCATTGTCGGTACCATTACGGATGACGTTAGGGCTTATGATGTTCCGACACTGAAGGTGTGTGCTTTAAGGTTCACAAAAACTGCAAGGGCAAGGGTTGAGAAGGCTGGTGGAGAGTGTTTGACATTTGATCAGCTTGCTCTTAGGGCCCCACTTGGTCAGAACACGGTACTGAATCTTAAACTTATTGCTCTTTATCTTCTGATTGTAATTTTCTTTCAAGTTGGTTAAGTTGTTATAAGTTTTGATGTCACTACTAGTGTTCAGATAGTAGCCTTAGATTGGTCAATATAGCTACGTTGTTTATTGCACATAGTTCTTCTTGGGAATCTTGCTATGATTCCTAAGATTTTATCTGTGCATAGAGAAAGCTGAACAGAATCCTATCTGCTTGAGCCTTTTCCTAGTTCAATCCATGGAGTTGCGCTCCAATGTTATAGGACAACATCTTTCTTACTTTTCAATTTATTTTTATCTCTTTTGGGAGACAAACTTTGGGGAAGGCTTTCCCCATGAAACTATGTTGCGCGGACTCTCTAAAAATATTACCACACCCGTGTCAGATCCTCCAAAAATGCTCTACTTTTGGAGGATCCGACGCGCACCCGACATCATTTTGCAGAGTCCGAGCAACATAACCATGAAAATTTCAGGGCAAGGAGATTATCCAATGCTAACAGTTGCTTTATTTTAAGGAATAAGGTTAATGCAACTGTTTGACTTCATTAATTTAATTTCGAGCCTGAGACGTGCATCAAACTGGGTTGTGTATGACTTTTAAAATAAACGAGTTTTGAATTATATTTGGTTTGTTTTCCCTGTTTCTTTAGATGTGAATTTGACACTTTTCACATTGTAAAATATTGGGTTTATTAAGAGTTTCCGACGAGCTTATCTTGATTTCATTAGGCCTGAGAATGTCTCAAATTTGTTTTATATAGTAATAGTTATTCAAAAAGACATTCATTTTGAAGATGGGTAATGTTCATCTTGAATCTATAGGATTGCCTATTTCATGTGACTTGATATAGAAGCGTTTGCATGAATTACATAGGCATCAAGAAGAACCCTTCTTTTGTTCAGATATAGTAGATTCCCGGAGTTAAAATTGCCAAAAAATGGGGTCAACAATGTTGAAACATAAAAGAGCTGTATGTGCATGTTGCAACTTGACCATTGTATTTCCCAAGCATCAGGATTTCCAATTTACATTACATGCTGGAGTAGGTGCTGATTTTGAAAATTCATGCAACAGAGAAAGACATGTGATGTGCTCCCGAAACAATTTTCTTTTGTATTCATTTGATTTTTGAATTGGTCAAGTGTCGCTTTGATTCTAAATAATTAGCTATGTCACTTAATACTAAAACTGTTAATTGCATATAAAAGTTATGTACCAGCCGAATTTTTTTTAATGCTTTTCAGAAACAAATATGTAAATTAAATTTGCCCTTAATATGGTTGGTTGTCAATTGTAAAAATTTATACAACTCATAAAATGCATGGTAAACTTTCTTGCGTGCATGTTATATGCTTAAGCCAAGCTTCTGAAATCAGCTTATTTTGAGAAGTGTTTCTCAAAAGTACTTTTAAAAAAAGTGCTTTTGGCGAGAGTAGTTTGTGTTTGGCTAATTAATTTGAAAAGTACTTTTAAGCAGTTATTAGTGTTTGACCAAGCTTTTGAAAACTGTTTCTAAGTGTATTTTTCTCAAAAGTGCTCCTCAGAAAAGTGCTTTTGGAGAGAAGCTACTTTTAACTGCTTCTGCTTCTCCTCAAAAGCACTTTTTTTCCAAAAAAAAGCTTGGCCAAACAGGCTATAAATTGTGCAAGTTTGATTTTAGAAAGAGGAAGTATAAGAAAACACCATGCCAACAACTTCCGGCTTGTTTCGTGTCTCCTGTAGTTGTTGTGTTTCTTCTAAAAAATGAAGAGTCATCACTGTCTCCTCATAAATGACTTGAATGTCAATGTACGAAGTCTTGTGTTAATATTAGTATGTGAATGTGCAGCTTCTCCTCAGAGGTCCTAAGAATGCTCGTGAAGCAGTGAAGCACTTTGGTCCAGCACCTGGTGTTCCACACAGCCACACCAAACCATATGTGCGTTCAAAGGGAAGAAAGTTTGAGAGGGCACGTGGAAGAAGAAAGAGCAGGGGTTACAAAGTTTAAGTTGATTTTCATTTGTACCGTCAGGTTGCCTTAAGCAATTATTGCAGCAATAGAGATTTTGAAGACTAGTATCATTTCCTTGTGTTTACTTAATTTTTTAGGATATTTTAATCCTATGAACATCCAATTTTGCTTCAAGGTGGATTTAGGGTGTGATTTGAGAATCCAGCTAACTGCTTTTGGTTAATGCAAAGTCTGATTTGAGTTGTCGTCGCTGAACCCCACGCAGAATCTGCTACGAATCATTTACATAAGGTTGTACAAAGAAAAGATAATCCATAAATCGTACCAAACTGATAGTCTGAGTCAAACATATGGTATATTTGGTTTGGTTTGAACTAAAAGAAGTCAAATCGAAATTAAACCAACCTGCCATAGTTCATCGGTTGTGACTACGAATGGTCACCCCTCGGATTTTTTTTAAATCTTGGCCTCTATTCACACTTATACATCATAGTACATTTATATAATTTTAAAGATATATGAATATTTATTATGATATAATTTATAAATATTTTTTAAACTTTTTAACAGTTTTATCTTTTAATTATTATTTCAAGTTTAGACGTAATATTTGTGAATGGTAAATAAATTTTAAAGTCCATAAATATGTAACTCAAACAAAGTTCAAATCAATACTAATGTTAACAGAAGAAATTCAATTCAATAATAGGAATGACGATATTGTCAGACAATTATTTAAATTTTATATTGGTTTATAATGAAAATGCAAAACTTATTTAATGTTGGTTTATAATGAAAATGTATAACTTAGTTTATCTTTTTCTTTAGTGCTTAGTTATGTAACTAATATTAGTACTTATTAGCTATACCTATATAGTTATTTTTGATTAAGTTAATTTTTATTATGGCTTATTAATTAGCAATATTTGTTTTATGTAATTTTATTATTTTATGCTATGACTTATCTTATATTATTGTGTTAGTTTCTTGGAAATTACATGATATAATTGTATTTTATTAGGGCTTAAGAAATATTTGGAAAGCAAGTTATATATTTTATGCTATGAAGACTTTACCGAAAAAATTCGCAAAATCCGAGATTGAAAAATACGACTTTATCAGTTTGGTTATAAATTTTAAAACCCGACAACATTGATTTGATTTGATAATTAAAAAATTCGAACCAACCCAACCTATCTACACTCCTATTTGGCAGGATAGAAGTCATTGAAAATGTTTTCCAT
Source organism: Nicotiana undulata (assembly GCA_005239495.1). NCBI lineage: Eukaryota > Viridiplantae > Streptophyta > Magnoliopsida > Solanales > Solanaceae > Nicotiana > Nicotiana undulata. Next base: position 36,439 of record ML297307.1, read on the forward strand.
TAAAAGTATTGTTTGATGTTCGGTAGATAAGTAACTCTTTTTTTTTCCATATAACATGTTAGGCATTAATAATAATACCAGCAAATCGTATTGCATATTGATGAAAAGGTTGAATTATAATATGTTAACATATTGGGTTGAGCAAGTGATATGAAATTAAAAGTTAAAGACAATTGTAAAGAAAATGACTTACTTCCATAAATGTAAAGTTATTTTCTTTTGTTGATGGAAAATAATTTTCATTGAAAAACATTGTCTGACAGTGGCGGAGACGAGAGTAAGGATTCAAAACGTCAAATCTAGTCAGACTTAGATTTGAATACCTAAAGCAATGTTGGAATACTGTGTAATTGAACTACGATATTATCGTCATATTAAGAGAATTTAACAACAACAACAACAAAGATTCCAATAGGTGAGCTCTGGGAAGGGTAGTCAGTATGCACACCTTATCCCTATCTAATGCAGGTAGAGATGCTGTTTCCAATAGACCCTCGACTCAGAAAGAGTAAGCAGAAGAGGAGGAAAGCAAGGAAGGAAGAAAGAAAGAAGAGAAAAGAAAAAGGGAGAGATAAATGATAAGTAGTACCAAATAATAATAACATGGAATACAATACCTGAAGCGAACAAAACCACATAACGTAATAAAAATCTAAGAGTATGAAGGGACATGCATGCTACTAAGATTATCGGTGAACAAGTAAAAACTACCCACTAACCGTCTATGTTAATCTTCGACTTCCACACCTTCCTATCAAGGGTCATGTCATCAGTGAGCTGAAGCAACCCCATGTCCTGTCTAATCACCTCTCCTAGTTCTTCTTAGGCCTACATCGACCTCTTCTCAAACTCTTCATCGCAAACCTCTCACACCTCCTGACAGGAGCATCAATGCTTCTTATTAAGAGAATTTAACTATTTATATATAATTAAATTTCTTTTTGTACTATTTGTTATATTTTCTCAAGAATGAGAATCAATAGAACCACGAAACCCAATGGTTGTTCAACATAGACTTCTTCTTCAAGATAGCCATTCAAGAAGGCTAACTTGACATCTAGTTGATGGATCTTCCACTTCATTTGCGCCGCCAAAGAGATCAACAAACGAATCGTCTCCATGCGGTCAACAAGTGCATAGACTTCTTCATAGTCAATGCCTTGCCTTTGCTTGTAGCCTTTAGCCTCAAGTCGTGCCTTGTGTTTCTCCACATTTCCATCAGCATTCTTCTTTGTCTTGTATACCCATTTCACTCCAATTGCTCGATGACCCTTGGGAAGAATTGTTAACTCCCAAGTGTTGTTCTTCTCTATTGACTCAATCTCCTCCTCCATGGCTTGTCTCCACCTTTTGTTTGTAACAACTTCATCAAAGTTCATTGGTTCACTGTCAGCAAAGAGAAAATATAAAAAATCAAAACTAGTAACTTCTTCTGTGTCCTCATAGAGCTCTTGAATACTTCTTGTTCTTTGCGGCTGTTCATTTGAACTTTCTTGAGAAGAGGTAGATGCAACATTGGTTGGAGAAGGAGGTGGAGTTTTATCCTGCACAGGTTCCACGGTCTCTGATTCTTCTTCATCACCAAAGTATGGAAGAAAATCATATGAAGTTTCTTCCTGAGCTTTCCAGTTCCATGCCAATTCTTCATCAAATTCAACATCGTGACTTACCATCACCTTGCCGCTACTTGGGTTGTATAGCTTGTAGCCTTTTGAACTTGTATAATAGCCAACAAACACATGCTTGACACTTCGACCGTCAAGCTTCGTTCTCCCTTGATGTGGCACATGAGCATAGGCTATGCTTCCAAAGATTCTCAAATGCTTGACACTTGGCTTTCTTCCACTCCATGCTTCTTGAGGGGTCTGATCTCTAACATTTCTTGTTGGAGACCTGTTGTTCAAATAAATTACACAAGAAACAACTTCGACCTAAAATTCCTTGGGCATACTTTTAGCTTTCAACATACATCTTGCCATATTAAGAATCATTCGATTCTTTCTCTCTGCAACTTCATTTTGTTGGGGTGAATAAGGTACCGTTAGAGGGAGACGAATTCCATGAGACCGACAGAAGTCATTAAATTCTTTTGAAGTGAATTTGCCTCCTCTATCGGACCTTAAAGATTTAATTTCATAGCCACATTCTTTCTCCACAAGTACTTTGAAATTTTTAAAAGCAACAAAAGCTTCAGATTTTTTGTTTAAGAAATAAACCCAAGTTTTTATACTAAAGTCATCAACGAATAGTAGAAAGTATTTACTTTTACCAAAGGAAGGTGGATTGATTGTCCCACACACATCAGCGTGAACAAGCTGGAGCAGTTTGGTTGATCTTGACATGTACTCCTTTGGAAAACTCCTCCTTGCATATTTTTCAAGAAGACTAGCTTCACATAATTGATTTGGATGTTTGACAGATGGTATCCCATGCACCATGTTCTTTTCTCCCATTGATTTGAGCGTGTCAAAATTCAAGTGCCCAAATCGCATGTGCCAACACCATGATTCATCTTGCACATTAGCCTTCATCATCAATTGTCTTAAGATTCAGAGAAAATAATCTATTCTTTGCCATATGCACTTTAGCATTTAGAATTCCACTTGAATCTATAAGCCAAAAATGCATATTTTTCATATGGATGTCATATTCCTTTTCAAGAAGTTGGCCCAAACTCAAAATATTACTTTTTAATTTTGGCACATAATAAACATCTTGAATAGCTTGTGACTACCATCTTTACAGGAGAACAAAATCGTACCTATCACTTCGATTTGAATCTTTGAGGTATCTCCAAAGGACACATTACCTCTTACTGTTTTATTGATCTCCACAAACTTCTCTTTGCATCCACACATATGATTGCTTGCTCTATTGTCCAAATACCACGAGCTACAATCATCCCTGTCTTCTTCCTTGAGTGCCGGCAATAATGTTGACTCATCTTCTTCTTTCTTGTCATCAACACGATTATCCTCTTCTTCAACATTGCTACGACATTCCCAAGAGTAATGGCCAAATTTATGACAACTATAACACTCAATTTTTGATTTGTCATACCGTTGTCCATTATTTTCTTGGTAGTAGCCACGTCCTATTACTCCTCTTTGTTCACGAGCACGACCTCAGAAGTTTGGTGGATTTTAACTTCATTGTTGAAGTTGTTACCATTACTTCTTCCTCTTCCACGACCACCACGGCCTCGTCCTCGTCTGTTCCCTCGATAGCCTTTTTCACCTCCATAATCCTTAAAGGATGCCTGAGTTTTAAGAAGTTTTTCCAATGGCACTTCTTGTCTCATGTTGATATTTTCTTCATGGGCCTGTAAAGAACCCTCCAATTGCTCCACCATCATAGATTCTAAATCTTTAGAATCCTCAATAGCATACACCACAAAATCAAATTTAGGTGTTAAAGTGCGAATGATCTTTTCTACCACATAGACATCTTCTATATCCTCCCCGTATCTTCTGAATTGATTCACAACATCCTTCACTTTTGAACAATAATCCAAAATGCATTCAGATTCTTTCATTTTTTAAACTTCAAAATCATCCCTTAGAGTTTGAAGTTTTACCTTCCTCACCTTGTCAACTCCTTGGAGAGAATTTTGTAAAATTTCCCAAGCCTCCTTTGAGGTGGTAGAATCTGCCACTTTCTCAAACATGATATCATCCAGACATTGGTGGATGAGCGTGAGGGCTTGTTGATCCTTCTTCCTTGTCTTTTCCAAGACATATTTTTCATTTTGAGGCAGAGCTTCCTCATTACTGGGTTTTGCATACCCTATGTCTATGATTTCCCACACATCCTGGGAGCCAAGAAAAGGCTTTCATACGTAGACACCATTTCTCATAATTATCTTTTGTGAGACGGGGGTACTGAAAAGACAGTGGGCCATTATTCTCCATGGCTATGATACCACGTTGTTGGAAATAATAATAATATTTTTGCCCAGGAATAATATCCACGACAAATAATAATAATAACACAAGAGAGTAACAACCACACCAAATCTTTTAACGGGGTAAAATACAATACCCGAGCGGAGCAATATTACCACTATAATATTACAAATTAGTAGTGCCAAGAGACTACTACAACTTTTAAAGAAATAACACTCTTTATTTTAAACACCTCACTACAATATTACGATATTACTCCCACTCAATATTTTGTCTTACAGACTACAATCTGTGGATTACTCTCTCTACGCTCTATTGCGGCTCTCTGATATTTGGTGTGCTTGAAATGAGGCAGCATCGTCCCTATTTATAGTTGAATGAGTTCTCTCCAAAACCAATCAAAATTGGTTATGTTGCCTACTTGCCAATTTGCAATCTTGCAAATTGGTTAACAACTTGTTCCACCGCCCAAGTTACTTCCTGTAACTTGTTGTAACCAAATTGTGAGCTTGTTTATTTTCTTTAGCTTTTTTTTCTTTCTCTTTTATTTAGTGAGGCTTACCCCACATTTAATAGGTCAAAATTATTACCAGATGACAAAGTAGAGTATTGCACTAAATAATCTGTCGTAATTAAACAATCATATATTGATTTGATCCTCTATCTTAATGTTGGGAATAAACCCCCACAATAATAATATTCACGGTAATAAAAGCGAAATAATAATGTAGCACTGAGATACGATAATCAACAATAATAAAAGAGTGACAGCGACAACAAGATTTTTACGTGGAGAATCCTTCTGAATAAGGGAAAAAACCACGACCTCGAGAGGAGCAACTGATATCACTATAATAGAAATTTTACACTTTGTAGGTCCGAGAAAAATACTACAAAGACCACTACAATACTCAAAAGAAACCTCTTTTCATATTCTCACCTCACTACAATATCGCTCATACTCTCTATTTTTCCTCAAAGACTATCTTCTTATACCATGTCTATGATGCCTCACTCTTTCTTTCTCTCTTTGTTGGTGTATCTGAAGAAGTGAGAATGCTCTCCTTTTATAAGGCAAAAGAGCCATGGGCTCAAAGTATTCTACAGGAGGATTAAAATCCTCCTCCACACATTCCAAAACTTGGTCCCCAAGAATGAGTAATAGCCAAGTATTGTTATATGGGCACATGCCTATACTGAAGAGATGGACCCCACAATCTCTCCCTCCAGTACCATCTACCCGAAGGAGGTAAAATCGGGATTTCTAGTTTGAGTGCATGCTGACAAGTTCTTTGCATAGCTCCAACTTGTCTCTCAGTACCACCTTGGTCAGTATATCTGAAGGATTCTCACTTGTATGGATCTTGTTGACCTGCATAGATCCATCCTCTATCTTTGTTCTTGCATGATACATGGTATTTTTGCTCAAGTCTATTGCACTTTGACTGTCACAATAGACTATATATTCCTTCTGGTGCAATCCAAGTTCTTGAAGAAGCCGTTTTAGCCATACCATCTCCTTGACAGCTTCAGTAACGACAATATACTCTGCTTCTATTGTAGATAGTGCTACATACTTCTGCAACTTCGACTGCCATGATATAGCTCCCCCTGAAAATGTGAATAGGTATCCGGTAGTATATTTACAATTATCAAGATCACCTACAATATCAACATCCGTGTATCCTTCAAGACTGGATCAAATCCTCCAAAACATAAGAAATCTCCTACGGTACCTCTTAGGTACCTGAGTATCCACTTGATTGCTTCCAAATGTTCTTTTCCAGGATTTTCAAGGAACCTACTAACAACACCAACTGCATGAGCAATATCAGGTCTGGTGCATACCATTGCATACATCAAGCTTCCGACTGCTGAAGAATAAGGAACTCTAGCCATGTTCCCTTTATCCTCCACTGTTGTAGGACACATCTTCTTGCTCAACTTCAGATGACCATTAGGAGGTGTACTGACTGGATTAACACTTTTCATTTTGAAGCGTTCCAATACACGTTCAATGTACTTCTTCAGAGATGGACACAACTTTTTACTTGTTCGCTCTCGAACTATCTTCATCCCCAAAATTTGTTGTGCTGGGCCCAAGTCCTTCATATCACATGATTTGGACACATCTCCCTTCAACTTTACAATCAGTTCTTTGGGTTGTCCTACAATCAACATGTCATCCACATACAATAATAATATAATAAAGTTGTTATCAGAAAATCTTTTAAAGTATACACATGGATAAGAATAGGTATTTATGTATGTTTGATTTTTCATGAATGAGTCAACCTCGTTGGCCCTACTTTCTGCACTTATGGGATTGTTAGAAGTAGAAGGAATTTCAATAAGGTTAGGGATTATACCATTCTTGGATTTCTCCGACTGATCATCTACAAATCCAACTTCACTTTCTCGAAAGATTACACCTCTTCTTCTAATGACCTTCTTCTTTATAGGATCCCACAATCTGTACCCAAACTCTTCATCTCCATATCCGATGACTATGCAAGGAACATATTTATCATCCAACTTTGTTCTCTGCTTCTTTGGTACATGTGCAAAAGCTCTGCAACCGAACACCTTTAGATATGTGTAGGACACCTCCTTGTTGGTCCAAACTCTCTCTAGGATGTCAAACTCCGATGGAACTGATGGATTCCTATTGATTAGGTAATATGTTGTCTGAACTGCTTCACTCCAAAATGACTTGGGCAGTTTAGCCATTCTGACCATGCTTCTCACCTTTACAACAATGGTGCGGTTCATCCTCTCTGCTACACCATTATGCTGTGGGGTTCCAAAAACTATCTTTTCATGTCTAATCCCATGACTTGAACAGTAATCTTCAAATTCCCTTGAAGTGTACTTACCTCCATTGTCACTTCGGAGACGCTTTAGCTTTCGACCCGTCTCCCTTTCCGCCGGAGCATGAAACTTCTGGAAAAGTTGAAACACCTGATCTTTGGTTTTCAAAATATAAGACCACAAAATGAAGCATCATCAATAAAAGTAACAAAATATTTTTTACCACCCATCAATTCAATTTCCATTGGACCACAAATATCAGAATATACTAAATCAAGTATATTCAATTTTCTTTCATAAGATGTCTAAAATGAGACTCTATGCTACATACCAAATAAATAGTAGTCACAAGGTTTTACCATTGTACCTTTGGCATAAGAAAGTAGTGATTTTTTGGCAAGAATCTCTAATCCCTTCTCGCTCATATGACTCATTCTTTTGTGCCACAAATCTATAGAAATCTCATCTTGTGGCGCGTTCAATTCACCTCAGCATATTTCTGCATTTGTCTTGTACAATGTTCCACGAGAAACTTCCTTTGCAATCACCAATGATACCTTGGTGAGTCTACACTTTTGATTTGCAAAATAGTTCTCGTATCCATCTCGGTCTAAAGAAATTCCTGAGATCAAGTTCATCCGTAAATCAGGTACATGCCACACGTCTTTTAGAACCAACGTGCATTTGACATTTGTCTTGATACAAATGTCACCAATCCCTGCAATCTTTGAGTAACTTGTGTTACCCATTCTCACAGTGTCGAAATCACCTACTACATATATGCAAAAAAGATCTCTTACCGGTGTGGCATGGTAAGATGCTGCTGTGTCAACCACCCATTTCGACTCTGGACCTACCAAATGCATGCATTCCTCTTCGTCATATATGAAGAGAACAACATTATCTTTGTTTTGCAACGTGGTAGTTGTGTTGCTGTCATTCTTCTGACCTCTACTTTCACCTTTGCCCTTCCTTAGATTTGGGCAGTCTCTTTTGAAGTGACCTGGTTGATCGCTATTGTAGGAATTTATGGCTTTTGACTTGGATCAGTTCTTGGACTTCCCACGAGCTCCAGATCTACCATAATTGCTTGAACCCCTTTGGTAACTCATGCCTTTACCTTCTGTGATGAGAGCCTGTCCTTGATTTTCAGGCTTCTTTCTCATCTTCTCATTGAGTAGAAGAGCCGATGTGACATATTTCAACTCAATGATAGTCTTACCGTGTATGATGGTTGTTGCTAAATTATCGTATATAACAACAAGAAAGAAATCATGATTATGGTATGAGGAACGGATAGAAGGCGTGGATAAAACAGTAACAAATAAGGAAGAAGGCAAAGACATGACAACAACAAGCAACAAATGTTCAGTTAAATAGGCAATATAAACAATATTAGAAATAACAAGTAGATTACGAGAAAAAATATGAGAACTAGTAAATGATTAACTTGAAGAATCACGGTCAGTTTCCTCAATATCACAACAAAATGATTTTATAATAGCTCAAGTCATGAGGTTAAAGCGATAACCACCAAAACAACATAGTAAACCCACAAATGTTCATACGATGAGGAATGTGATTCAAATATCAAATCAAACGAAATGGCAACGCCTGTGATGACCCAAAAGGTCATCCTAAGTAATTCCATCTAAATATGTGTTCCGAGGCCTTGAAAGCCTCCGTTAATCTCACCTCGATATGTGTGCGTAGCCCGGGCAGGTAGCCGGGAAGCTTCCATGTGAAAATTTGATAAAAATGGGATTTTTGAATTGAATAATTGAATAAAGTTGACTTTGGTCAACATTTTTGGTAAACGGATCCGGACCCGTGATGTGACGGTCCCGGAGGGTCCGTAGGAAAATATGGGACTTGGGCGTATGCCCGGAATCGAATTCCGAGGCCCCAAGCCCGGGAAATGAATTTTTAAAGAAAATTGTTTTCTGAAAATAATAAAGGAATGTGAAAGTGAATAATTATGTGAAAACCTTGTTACCGGGCCCGTGTTATGGTTCCGGAGCCCGGAACAGGTTTATTATATGTTGTTTGTCCTATCTGTGAGATTTGGTGTAAAACGGGTTTGATTTGATTGGTTTCGGATCCAAGTGAGGAAAAATGGAGTTAATGAACTTGTGGGGTTTCTAAAGAATTTGAAATGTGGCTTGAGAGGTGATTTTATGTTCCCGAGGTCCGAATGAAATTCCGAGACCGGGAATAGTTCCGTTGTGTCGTTTATAACTTATCTGCAAAATTTGAAGTCATTCCGAGTGGTTTAGGCCGGTTCGGCGCGTTGAAGTGAATTCTAGAATTTCAAAGTTCTTAAGTTTTGAATTCAGGGGTTTTGGAGGGTGATTTTGAGTTTTAGCGTTGTATTGAGTGTTCCGTGAGCTCGAGCAAGTCCGTTTAATGATTTGGGACTTGTTGGTATTTTTGGACGGGGGCTCGGGTGGGCCCAGGTGCCTCCCGGACCCCGCGCAAGGCCAAAAACCAGCAAAAACCACTGCTGGTGCACAGCAACTGGTGTGACCGCAGGTGCGGTTGTCCAGCCACAGGTGCGGGACCGCCCCTGCGGTCCCAGCCTCGCAGGTGCGATCCCCAGCCCCCTTGCCCAAAGTCCGCAGGCGCGAGACTCAGGCCGCAGGCGCGTGACCGCAGGTGCGGTCCAGGCCATCGCAGGTGCGACTTTTCCACAGGGGCGACCAGAATTCCGCAGGAGCGGGACCGCTGGTGCGGCTCCCAACCCCGTGTGTTGGCTTGCCCAGCAAGCGGTGTAAGGCGCCATCAAGGTCCGTGGTTGGGGTTTTGGATCGTGACACTTGCTTGGCACACAATACATTAAAGCTTTAAAAATTGGAAAGCGGAAATAGAACATATCCGGAACTTGTTCAATGATTCATAAACAGAACAATAAAACAGAATCGCAAGCATTGCTGCTTAAAGTAAATCACCAGCATAAGGGACTCCAGTGGCAGGCAGCCAAAAGTTCCCTGCTATGAAATTGGAAACTGTAAAACTGATAGCATCTGTGCTGTTAATCACATGATAACCAGGCCAAGTTACCCTGCTGCTCGTATCGGATCCAGGGCCTGTGTTGTTATATTCAGCATAATATAACGTACTTAGCGCGAAATCTCCAGACCAAGCTGCCCAACCAGCAGGATTTATCAGGCTATCCATGAAGGATTGCACATAAACTGTTCTTGAATACTCCTTCCACGGCCGGCCTAAATATGTCTGCGTTGTACCATTGCTCGATGCTAGATCAGGGGCAGCTTTTATGGTGCAATTGTGAATGGATGTGCCCGTATTCTGGTTTATGTCAGTTCTGCCCTGTGCAGTGATTGGATTAAACTGGCCTTGTAGTGGAAGGCGAGGGTATATGTTACAGTTCTGGAAAACAACAGCAGCATTTCCGAAAATGAAATCGACTGTCCCATATATATCACATTCCCTGTAGAATTGTCTCATAGAATGTGTGTACAAAGTGTCTTGATACCCTTCAAAGCTGCAATTGTAAAATGTAGAGAGATCAGCACCATTTCGAACTGCCACTGCTTGATGCTTTATTGCTCCTGCTGTGTTCTGAAAGGTAATGTTCATTGCCAGAAATCCTTGCCCAACCACAGCTGCATGATGATTTATTTTTAGATACGTTACATTAAAAGGTGGTGCCATAACTAGCTCATATATCTCAAAGGATGCAACACTTAATCCTCAATTTCCTGTTAATTATATAACCATTGCCAGGCAATAGTGTGACTAGGTATACATGCATGCAGAGGCAAATGTTGTTCATTTCAGCAACAACAACGACCAAGTTAAATCCCTCTAGTGGAGTCTACGGAGGGTAGTGTGTATGCAGATCTTACCGCTACTCCGAAGGGCTAGAGAGGCCGTTTCCGATAGATCCTCGGCTCAAGAAGATGAAAAGACTCCTATTAATACTACTAGTTTTGGAAACACAAAGAATTCATCATTATATAACTAAAAAGGTTGAACCCATCAAGTTTAATCTTGGATCCGCATCTGGATACATGAGTGTTGGAAGATGTTAAGTTATATGTCTTTATTTATTTTCGAGAAGGATTTGACTTCTAGTGAACATCAGGCTACGTGAGATGATTCAATTATCCAAGAAACGTGTTTTGATTTAAAAAAAAAAAGCTTAAGATCCGACTTCTATGGACTACAAAATGCATGGCATTAATTTAACTCTTGATCTTCCATAAAGCAAGGGAAAAAATTGGGAAAGAGAAGGACAAGTCCAATAATTAAAGAAGCTAACACTAAGGTAATTTGGTTTCCCAAATTACCATGTAACGTTGAATAACTCAAATGATATTGTATTTGACTTAAAATTACCAATTACTTACCGAAAGTGGCAGAATTGAAGGTTGTCCATCCATCTACTACGCTGTGATTCCCAGTTATAATAGTCTTATTAATGCCATCACCAACCATCATCAAATACTTCTTGTTACTGGCAATAGAGACATACTCTTGGTACACACCAGCAACCACATATATCATGTAATACCCGTTTCCTGCTTTCGTATTATTTGGCGCAGCTACAATGGCATCGTTGATAGTTGTGTAATTCCCAGATCCATCTGGATTTACCACTACCATTTGTGTCACATTTACACAACTAATTCCACTCATTTGCAAGAGCTTTCGTCCACCTCTTGTTGGCTTTAAAATCATTTCCCCGCTCCGACTACTACTATAGCTCGCTTTGGCAGGTGAATTAGGAAGCCAGCCATGCTTAAAAAGGGCGAGAGATACACTATACATCATGCTGCCATTAGCAAGTGTAGGAAATATCTGACTCGCTATGTCTGCAGTTGAAGGAGTGATTTGAAGGCTGTCCAAGCAGGTTTGTTGATTGGTTATACATGCACTAAGCAAGGTTTCAACATCATCAAATTGTGAACCCTCAAGTGTATTTCCAGGTTGGGTAATAGTACCCGCGACCTTGGATAAGAAATCCAAATTTAGCCCAATAAGTAATTGGCAATCTTGGAGTACAAATATGCTACTTTGAGATGATTTATTTTTTGAGTTTAAGTAACCATTGACTGAATGAAGAAATTGTGTAGTTGCTGATAAAGAAAGCTGAATGGACAGCCTTCCGTAGTCATGTATGTTTGCAGACTTGTTTTGAGGAAGAAAATATTTGCACAAGTCAGGGAAGGGAGTGGTTTCACAAAATGTAGGTCCTCTGACAGAAGATGGTGCGGCAAAGGAAGAGGAGCAAAGAAAGGTGATGATCAGAAAGAGAGCGAGAATTTTAGGCACAAAGTGTACTATTGCCATATTGATAATTATTTGTATCGATGTGTAGATCTAGATAATATGGGAATATATAGGCATTTGCCACATTGAGGTTCATAAATGTATTGTCCACTTGAATGCATACTTTGAGACGAGATAAAGACCTGCAATTTTTTTTTTCTTTCTTAGAGAAGACTTGCCATATTGCAAGCAGTATACTGAGCATTAAGCTAATTTTATAAATGTATTTTTATGTTATGTCCGTTTCTCTTCTCGAGATATGGAAATTTGACGAATGATTAGCAAGCAAAACCAAGTTGCACCAGGTAATATTATGTAATGAACTTTTAAATTTCAACTACTGTTTGCTACGTGAAGCTCCATTAATCGAAAGGCAAAATTTTAACCAACAAAATAAAACGAAAAAAGAAATACGTTGATAACACGAAAAAACAAGCAGACTCCATTCAAGACCTATGATTTATCGTTTCCCCTAAGTTGCTTCGGCACGGCATTTTAGGTGCCGCACCTGTATAGGAAAAAATATGATATGACATGTGGCAGCTTAAAGGAAGTACACGTGGAACAGAAGATGGGGATGGCCACCGAGGATAGCTATTCCACTTGTCATCGGAAGGAATAACGATTACAAAAGGCGTATTAAATACTCTGCGCCCAATAACAATTAATACAGAATGTTTTGCAGCATTAAGGATGATGGCCCGTTACAAGGAATTTGACATTTATGCCTAACGTTATATCTTCATTAATAGCCCTCATAATTGACATTAAAGAAGGACATGATCCTAGATTTTCCTTCCCTAGACATAGTTATAAATAGGGAGCTCAATTATAATTGTAAGGGACAAATTTTCTGGTTAACTCACACTACATTATTGTATACGGTCAAAACCGGGAGTGGCCGATTTTGAGGTTTCTACGGCACGCCGAGCCCGACCTCGATTATATCGGAGCAGAATCCGAAGATCGACCCCGAGGTGCATTCCTCGAAGGAGCATATCGAGGGATCGACATACCTCGAGACAGAATAAAGATCGAGGATCGTAATGGAAAGGCCGAAAACTCCCAAGAGCACGTGGTTAAAGCTGACAATGCCTGCAAGGATAGTACAACTCCGTACCGGACCATTAAGTAGCTATACCAGCCGTATTTCTTTGTAATAATTACACATGTACTATGTTGAGATTCCACCTCCTGTATAAAGGGGACCCTTATCACTTTTGGACACATGATATTCAATAAAAGAACAAGAACATTCTCTGCTCTCTAACTTAAACATACTCTACAATTGCTCCACTGATTTATTGCTTCTATTTATTATGTTCATTAATTGTTCTTCATTTATTGCTCATTATTGATCATAAAGGGCCACCCTCGAGGCCTTCCATACTGTTATTTCTTTATCAATCGCCCCTGTTAGCCATACTAGCTCGACCTCGAGGCCTAGCTTCAGCCAGCTCGAGACCCCGTCTCACAACTGTTTGGTTTGCATATCACCACTATCCCTTGCCCTTATCTCATTTTCCTAACCCACACTTAGCATCTATTGCCTAACAACTAGTATTAAAATAGATCACATATTTTTAGAACCAAAAAATCAAATATAATTGTAATTACCATTTTCAAGGTAAACAGTTTGGCGCCCACCGTGGGGCTAAAATTAATAGTAATATTTTTAGTGCTGGTTTACTAAAAAAACACAAGTTATTCTTTACACTTTTTTTGGTCCAAGAATCTTTGATTTCAAGTCAAAAATGTCTAACTCAGTAAATTCACATGAAAACAACGGTCCTGAGGATCATGGAGAGAACGGTGTAGCTATTTCAGGCGCCGGTGTACCACTGCAAAACCCTGAGGACGAACCAACGACAATCCCCGTGGACGTGGGCTCACGTAATGCCCAACATATCGATATAAGCTCCTATACCGACAAGAGTATACGCCGGGGAAACCAACATGAAGCGTGGAAAACTTCAGCTCGGGAGGAATGAGAAGTTAGCCTTCATGTAATTTTTGAAATGTTACAGGCACAATAGGTGGCTATTGCTCAGCTACAAAGCCATCAAAAAACTCCAAGCGCAGCACCATTAGAAATGGCTCTTCGAGTCGAACAGGTACTAGAAAGATCGAGCAATAATGGGTCAGCAGCCGACCCCGCTATTATGAAGATGCTCAAGGACCTCACAAAAAGGATTGAATCAGGGGAAAAGAAGATAGAAGATAACGACAAAAAGGTGGAGACCTACAACTCGAGGGTCAATCAGATCCCGGGCGCAACCCCGATTCTGAAGGGTGTAGATTCAAAGAAGTTCGTGCAAAAGCCATTCCTATTGAGTGTGGCTTCGAAGCCCATCCCGAAGAAATTCAGAATGCCCGATCTCCCAAAGTATAACGGGACCTCGGACCCCAATGAGCACATCACTACCTACACTTGTGCTGTAAAAGGAAATGGCCTGAAGGACGACGAGATTGAATCCGTTCTGTTGAAAATATTTGGAGAAACACTATCAAAGGGGGCCATGATGTGGTATCACAACCTACCCCCAAATTCAATAGATTCGTTCGCCATGCTGACTGACTCTTTTATAAAGGCACATGCCGGTGCGATCAAGGTCGCTACAATAAAGTCCGACGTCTTCAAAATCAAACAGAGAGAAAACGAGATGCTAAGGGAATTTGTATCTCGCTTTCAAATGGAGCAAATGGAGTTACCACCAGTCTCCGATGACTGGGCAGTGCAGACCTTCACTCATAGTTTGAATGAACGAAGCTCCATAGTTTCGAAGCAACTAAAACAGAACTTGGTTGAATATCCCGTCGTGACCTGGGCGGATATCCACAACCGGTACCAGCCAAAGATCAGGGTCAAAGACGACCAGTTGGGAGTCCCCTCGGGCTCAGTATACCCCAGCAGGCTCCTAGCTAAGGAATCAATGTCCATAGAAAGGGAGCCGAGATCAAGCAAAGAAAGATATCAGCCATATGCCAAAGACCGGAAAGATATTCCGAGATGAGATATACCTCGAAATGACCCGAGGATAATTCGGGGCTGGAATTCCCTTGGATTTATGAGAAAAACAAGATTTGACAGACATTGGAGGCTGGTGGAGGCACCCCGATTATCAGAATACAACTTCAACATCAATGCCTCGAACATCGTATCAGCCATGGGCAGAATTAGAGATACCAGGTGGCCGAAACCCGCGCAATCAGATCCTTCCCAAAGGGACCCCAACTTAATGTGCGAATACCATGGCATCCACCGTCATAGGATAGAGGATTGTATGCATATTCGAGAGGAGGTTGCTTGGTTGATCGGTGAAGGGCATCTTCGAGAATTCCTCAGTAATAGAGCCAAGAGACACATTCGAGAAAGAGAGGCAAACATGATGAACGAACCAAAAGAACCCCATCGCATAATTCACATGATCATTGGAGGAACCGACGTCCCCCAAGGATCCATGATCAAACGGACAAAAGTATCCACCGCAATAGAAAAGCAAACTCGAAGCTATACGCCCGAGGACATCCTTGCATTTAGTGAAGAGGACTTCGAGATCTAGTCTCAATCGCATAATGATGCACTGGTAATTTCCTTTCTCTTGAATAATATTCAAATTAAACGTGTGCTCGTGGATCTAGGTAGCTCGGCCAAAATAATCAGGTCGAAGGTGGTGAAGCAGCTCGGACTGCTCGATCAAATCGTACCCACATTTCGAGTCCTCAATGGATTCAACATGGCAAGCGAGGCAACGAAGAGGGAAATCATCCTCCCTGTCAACATGGCTAGAACAGTTAAAAACACCAAGTTTTATGTCATCAAAGGTGACATGAGATACAATGCCTCGCTTGGGAGGCTGTGGATTCACAACATGAGGGCAGTACCTTCAACTCTTCATCAGATGAATAATTTCCCAACAAAAGACGGTGTGAAAACAGTGTACGGAGAGCAACATGCGGCAAAGTAAATGTTCGCGGTACACGACATGGCACCAATATCCTCCATATCGGAGGGTCAGAGGACAAACATGTCCCTGAGGATGATGGAGAAGACTTCCTCACTCCTCGAACCTTCGTTTCCCCCGAAGAATCAGATGCAACAAAATCAATGATTGAAGAGCTGGAGCAGGATGCTTTGATCAAACATCTCCCAGATCGGAAGGTATACCTGGGAACGGGGTTAACCCTCGAACTTAAAAAAAAGCTCATTCAATTTCTCATTAACAACATCGATTTCTTTGCTTGTCCCTATTTAGAAATGACAGGTATCCCGCCGTAAATAACCACCCATCGACTAAGTGTCGACCCCAGGTTCAAACCGGTAAAGCAAAAAAGAAGACCTCAGTCTGAGGTAAAACATGCATTCATTAAGGACGAGGTAATATACTCCTTAAAATAGGGTCCATTAGGAAAGTAAAATATCCCGAATGGTTGGTCAATGTGGCAGTAGTTCCCAAAAAAGGGAATAAATTAAGAATGTGCGTAGATTATAAAGACCTAAATAAAGCGTGCCCTAAATATTCATTCCCGCTGCCCAGCATCTATCGCTTGATCGATGCCACGACTGGCCACGAGGTCCTCACCTTTCTCGATGCCTACTCCGGGTATAATCTAATTCAGATGAACCCCAAGGACAGGGAGAAGACTTCGTTCATCACGAAGTATGGTACATACTTCTATAATGTAATGCCCTTCGGGATAAAAAATGTAGGAGCCACGTACCAACGCCTAGTTAATAAGATGTTCGAACATCAAATAGGAAAATCTATGGAAGTTTACATTGATGATATGCTAGTTAGGTCCCTGTGCGCAGAGGACCATTTGACTCATTTGCAAGAAACATTCGACATCCTTAGAAGCTACAACATGAAGCTCAACCCCGAGAAATGTGCCTTCGGGGTAGGTTCGGGAAACTTTTTAGGCTTCATGGTGTCAAACAGGGGGATCGAGATCAACCCCGCCAAAATCAAGGCCATCGAATAAATCACAATGGTAAAAAAATGTGAAGGCCGTACAACGGCTGACCGGGCGGATAGCGGCCTTGGCCCGATTCATCTCGAGGTCATCAGACAGGAGTCATCAGTTCTTCTCATTACTCAAAAAGAAAAACAACTTCGAGTGGACTCTAGAATGCCAACATGCCTTAGAGGAGTTGAAACGATATCTATCGAGCCCACCTTTACTCCACACCCCGAAGGAGGATGAAAAGCTGTACTTATATCTGGCCATATCCGAGGTAGTGGTAAGTGGTATGCTGGTTCGGGACGAACAAGGTACGCAATTCCCTGTTTACTATGTAAGTCGGACCCTGGGAGATGCCAAAACCAGGTATCCGCACTTAGAATTATTGGATCTTGCATTAATAAGTGCATCTCGAAAATTAAAGCCTTATTTTCAATGTCATCATATTTGTGTTTTAACAACATATCCTCTTAGAAGCATATTGCACAAACCCAAATTATTGGGCTGACTGGCCAAATGGGCCATCGAACTCGGGGGATATGATATCGAATATCAGCCCCAAACAGTTATCAAATCCCAAATTCTGGCAAACTTCATGGCCGACTTTGCGCCCGCCCTTGTGCCCTAGGTAGAGAAATAACTTTTATTAAAAAACGGGCACATCATCAGGGGTATGGACCCTATTCACTGATGGTGCCTCGAACGTGAAAGGGTCTGGGCTCGACATAGTTCTAAAACCAACTACGGGTGGCATGATTAGACAATCTATAAGAACTGCAAAGTTGACTAACAATGAAGCCGAGTATGAGGCTATGGTTGCATGTCTCGAATTGGCCAAAGGCTTGGGAGCAGAAGTTATCGAAGAAAAATATTATTCCCTTCTAGTAGTGAATCAAGTAAATGGAAGTTTCGAGGTTTGAGAAGACAGGATGCAAAGATACCTAGACAAACTTCAAGTCACTTTGCATCGCTTCAAAGAATGGACTCCGATCCACATAGCTCGAGAGCAAAACAGGGAGGACGATGCACTCGCAAACCTGGGATCGTCCGTTGAAGAAGATGACATACTTCCCGAGGCTGTTGTTCAACTATGTAAATTGGTGATTGAAGAAGGCCACGCCGAGATCAACTCCACCAGCCTGACATGGGATAGAAACAAGTACATCGATTTTTTAGGAAGTGGGAACCTACCCACGAACCCAAAGGAATCGAGGGCCCTGCGAACCAAAGCAGCTTTTTTCTCACTCGATGAAAATGGAACTCTATACAGAAGGACTTTCGATGGGCCCCAAGCAGTATGATTGGGACCGGGGTACATTGATTATTTGCTCCGAGAAATACACGACGGCACCTGTGGGAATCACTGCGGTGCCGATTCTTTAATCCGAAAGGTGATCAGAGCAGGTTTCTATTGGGACAACATGGAGAAGGACACCAAAGAATTTGTCCGAAAATGCGACAAATTCCAGAGATTTGCACCAATGATTCACCAACCCAGTGAACAACTACATTAAGTCTTATCACCCTGGCTATTCATGAAATGGGGAATGGACATCGTCGGTCCCCTACCAATGGCACCAGGTAAAGCTAGATTTATCCTATTTATGACTGACTACTTCTCAAAATGGATGGAAGTGCAGGCTTTCGAGAAGATAAGAGAAAAAGAAGTCATCAACTTCATCTGGGATCACATCATGTGTCGATTCGGGATCCCCTCCGAGATAACATGTGATAACGGGAATCAGTTCATCGGGAGCAAAGTAACAAAGTTCCTCGAGGATCATAAAATTAAAAGGATCATGTCAACACCCTACCACCCATGTGCAAATGGTCAGGCCTAGTCCACTAACAAGACCATCATTCAAAACTTGAAAAAGAAGTTATAAAATGCGAAAGGAAAATGGAGAGAAATGCTGCCCCAAGTATTATGGGCATATCGAACAACTCCGAAATCGAGCACAGGAGAGACGCCGTTCTCTCTGGTGTATGGGTCTAAGACTTTGATACCGGTCAAGGTCGGGGAGCCAAGCGCCAGATTCTAACATGCCGCCGAGAGCTCAAACAACGAGGCCATGGCTACAACCCTTGAACTATTGGATGAAAACCGAGAAGCTTCACCCTCAACAGGAGAACAAACCTCCGACATTTCGGAGTCGGGGAATTAGTCCTAAGGAAAGTCACCCTCAACACTCAAAACCCAAATGAAGGGAAGCTAGGCCCGAGCTGGGAAGGACCGTACCGCGTCCTTGGGGGAATCGGCAAAGGGTCCTACAAACCCGGCACCATGGAAGGCGAGCAACTTCCGAGCAATTGGAACATATTAATGCTCAAACGTTATTATTGCTAAGGTATAACCTTCTCCCTTTTCATTTCTTTCTTCACGCTAAAGTTTTACAGGTGTCCGATGAAAGACACCGAAACATCCTTCGACTCGAGGACCTTGGGTTTTAAAGCATGCGCTGCACTCTTTTCCTTCGATCGGGTTTATCCCATAGGGTTTTACCAACAAGGTTTTTAACGAGGTAACATCTATATGTTACCTAAGGATATCTCAACGAGTTTTCAAGGCCTCTCTTTGATCAACTTCGAATACTGGGGGCATCCCCACGGGAGCTCACCTCCCCAAGGAATTGAAATATGCCAAAAAGGGTCTCGACAGGAAAATGATGTATCGAGCCAAACGGTCAAGTGAACCGTGTCCGCATAGAATAATCGAACCCTCGACGGAGAAAACATGTATTCTTGTACCAAGTAATCGAAGGAGTATATTTTATCATCAAAACACTTCATGATACAAAGAAGTTTACTGTTCTCGCAAGAAACGACTCCAGGGCCGAAAATGCCCGAACACTCGGGGACTATCGCCAATAGTCAACTCGCCAAACCATATAAACCCGGAATCGTAAGCCCTCCAAGAGGAAACATCGAAGTATAAGCCCACAAAAAGGCAATGCCAAATTCATAAGCCCTTAATGAGGCAACACATAATCTGTAAGACCTCGATGAGGCATGCTCAACAAACATAAGCCCTCCATGAGGCAACATCAACAAAATAAGTCCTCCATGGGGCAACATAAAATTTTCAAGCCCTCCATGAGGTAACATCGAATCTGTAAGACCTCAAGCAAGGCATTTACAAATTTGTAAGACCTTTAAAAAGAGAATAACCCCGATATTAAAGTCAAGGCTATATGTTCAAACTTGTAAGACCCCTAAAAGGGCATACCCTCGATATAGATGCCAAAGCTATATCACTCGGGAACTAAAAGGCTATGGCCAAACATAATGACTACGGTCATAAGGCTGCGACCGAACTAATGTGACTCGTCCG
Source organism: Nicotiana undulata (assembly GCA_005239495.1). NCBI lineage: Eukaryota > Viridiplantae > Streptophyta > Magnoliopsida > Solanales > Solanaceae > Nicotiana > Nicotiana undulata. The sequence goes on from ML297307.1 coordinate 56,743, forward strand.
ACCGTCGCCATAAAATCACAGGCCTTCAATTACATCAAAAATACTTCAAAAAGAACTGGTTAACCAGGCTACCCTCGACATAAGCAAAAGAGCTTTGATCATATCATCTCCAAACAATGAAAGGGCTTAGAAAATATCGGCCTTCAAGAAAAAAGCTTCGAAAATTCAGCCTTCGAGCGAACCTCTTGAGGTGCTCATTTATCGTCACATAACGACTCGTAATCAAGGTTCTTATCGAACCGTCAAAGAGTCGGACAAACAAAAAAACTTTAATGATCCTTCAACGAGGGAAAACCATAGCCATATTAGAGGTTGTACCGACCCAATGCGTAAGAGCCTGAGAGCCAGCCTAAAGATCCTAAGGGCAAATGCATAAGAGCCTAAGCGCCAGCCTAAAGAGCCTAAGGGGAAACACGTAAGAGTCCAAGGGCCAGCCTGAAGGGCCTCGAGGCCAATTTTAAGACCTAAGGGTCGATGAGCTCAAGTCAAAACTTGACTCAGGGACTGAGCCCCAAATGGTCAACTATCGACCATTACCGATTGCTCATCAAGAGCAAAAATCTAAGGGTTTATTTTGAAGTCCAAAATTCGGACCAATTATCAACAAGCATCACAGTCTATTCCAAAAGAGCAAAGGAAAGACGAGAAATGACGAAAACAAAGGGCTTTTTATATATATTGAAGGTTCACATGGGTGTATTTATAAGGCTCATGCCTGTAGCCCTTACACAAAAAAGAAAACGAATAAAAACCTAATCTAACACCGGGGTTGTGCCTTCAATGGATCCCTCGGAGGCTGTACCTTCAACAGCTCGGAACTCGGACCCCAGGTCTTCGACTACCTCTTCCCCTTCTGGGACTTCGCCTTTGTCTTCATCATCTTTTGAGCCACTTCTCGAATCACATTCAGAAGTAAGCAGGGCTGCCGATTCCTCTTTTAGGGTCTTCACCATCTAGATCTCAGCAGACAGATCGATGCCCTTGTATATCCTCGAGAGTCTTCCTCCGAGACCTTAATCGAGCATGCTCCGAAGCTCGGGTCAATTGCAGCTCGGCCTCCTCGGACACCTTCCTTTCCTGGGCATTTTCAGCAACAACATCCTCTTTGTACGAGGATACGAGTGCATCAACTTGAGCCCTGGCTGCAGATAGCGCGACAACCGATTCAGCATGGAGGTCCTTGTACATACTACAATCCGCCCTCACATCCTGAAGATGATGCTCAACTGAGGCCAACTCCCCCTGGAGGGTATCTTTCTCAAAGACTATCTCATTCACATGCTGCTTGAGCCCGAGAATTTCGGTGTCCCTGGCTAGGAGCCCCTCCCTCATCAGGGTATCCTTCTTCTCAAGCTGCAAAAATCAACCCGAAGGTGTTAAGACGCCAAAGTCGGGTAAGCATATAAATAAAGGAGAATGGAGACTGTATTACCTTCTCAGCAAGGTCGGATCATTCTTGATACACCGCCTACAAACGAGCCCGAAGGTCATGGAGTTCTTCCTACTTCTTGGTGAAAAGAGCTCTAAGCTCATCAGCCTCCGATGAGAGCCTTCTGCACTCTTCCTCGTAATGGGCCAGCTCGGCTCGAGACTTGGCAAAAGCCTGATTGTAAAGCACCATGGCCTGAAAGCACAAAAGAAACAAAATTAGAAAGCTGAGGCTTGGAGCTCTGAACATAGTCTACAAAAGATTACCTGTTTGCATAGCCTCTCGGCCTCATCAAAGATGAGCGAGGCTTTAAGCTCGGGGTTTTCCTTGACCATAGTTAAGAGTCCTTCAAACACGTCCTTATCTCCAATGGATGCCCCCACATCAGAAGACTCTATATTTTGGGCATCCCGCATCTCCCTTGGAGATAAAGTTGGCCCCGGTGGGGAATCACTTACTTCAATAACCCCGACTGGATCGATCGGGGCCTTCTCTTAGTTTTGGAGAGTTTCAAAAATAGGCTCCTCCAGCTCGCCTACCGAGTGCCCCTCAGCTCGGGGAATATTTTGGCCGTCAACTGGCTCGAGGACATCATCCGATCCATCCTCGAAGGTTTCTTCAGCCCGAGGCAGGACAACAACGACAACAAATTCTGGTGTAGAAGCCTCCGGCTAAACATCCATCGACCCAACAACATGTGGAACAATCATGCTTCCTCTTCCCACGGGTTCTACCGGGGAATCATTTTTCTCCTCGCCTCCAGCTCGGAGGCTCTTCGATACCTCTGGAGTTAAGGGCGCTGAATCAGCCTTAGGTTTTTCCTCTTTGGCCTTCTTTGACTTCGAAGGCCCAGTCGACGATTTCCTTCGTCTTTTCTTCTTTTTGTCAGGTTTTGGGGTATCCGCTTCCCCAGACGGTGCTTCTATCATCAAGGAAGCCTTTCCCAGGCCTGCACAATTACAAAATATAAACACAAGGATTGAGGACACAATCAGGGATATTTCATCTGAGATATTCAAGTACGGCAGGAGTAAGAACTCACCGTGATTTTTAGCTACCCATTGAGCCTTAGCCAGATCACGCCACACGCACTCAATATACGGGCAAGTCGAATCTAGTTGGCTAACCTAGCCTGGAAGATCCTTAACCGCGTCGGGATGCACCACGACAGCTGCATCATCGGAAGAAGTTAGTTCGTGGGGAAATTGATCCAAAAGAAAAGAAAAATACTTAATTAACGTATCCACTTACGTTTCATGTTTCATTCTTCAGGGAACAACATTTTCTCCGCTAGAATCAGGTCCGAGGTCCTAACTCGGAAAAAATGGCTCATGCACCCTCTGTCCCTGACCTCGTCGGTACAAGCAAATGAAGCTTTTGGGGCTTGATGTTGGAGCCTAATCAGGCCACCCCGGTAGAGTCGGAGACTGTACATTCTAATCAAGTGGTCAAGGGTGAAAGTTATAATTCATGGTTTAACGCATTATGTGCCTTACATTATACATGCTTTAATGGTAAGAACACACCTCGTTTGAGAATAATGGAGTCTATTTCATATGTAGGTGAACTGGAGATGGAAGCCGAGCTAAATGGATGCATAAAAGTCAAAAATGCGCTCAAGAATCAAAAGGAGTGACCCTGGCCTTAGCCAAGCTTTTTCCATCTAAAGCTAGGCTGACCCTGGCCTTAGCCAAGCTTTTTCCATCTAAAGCCAGGCTGACCCTGGCCTTATCCAGGCATTTTCCATGTAAATCTAGGTTGACCCTGGCATTTTCCAGGCATTTTCCATGTAACTCCAGGCCCAAGTTCAGGCCCAATCCGAGTTTTTAAGGCTTTAAGTGTTTCCTGATTTGACTAGAAGTAACCTACACGTTTAGGGATTTTCCCAAAACATATAAATAGACCCAAAAACACAACTTTGAGGAATTTTTGCCATTGGAGACAAGAAGAGATCGTGGAACACTACTCAGAAGATCAAAACATTGATTTTTACATCCTTTATTCCTTACTCTGTAATTTAATTATGCAAGTTATTTTGGATTTGATTACTATGATCATGAGCAGCTAATTTATTCAGTCTAAGGTTTTGGTGGAACCCGTTGAGGATGAACTTATGGTTATATTAATATAGTTTGCTTGATTTTCATCTCTATTTGTTCAACTACGTTCTTGTTGTAGTTGATTGAAGGGCCCTCAATTAGCTGTGCCTATTTAGTGTGCATCTACTCGAGAGAGAGTGCATATTTTGGTAATTGTTATCACTCCCAGAGTATAGGAGAGATCCATAACCGAGGATTTAAAGGTTGGATTAGAGATAATGATACCTTGGGTGCAATCTAAAGTGAACTGTAATACAAGTTAGCTAGCATAGCTCGAGAGAGTGCGCCTAGTAGATTATTGTAATTACTCGATAGAGATTTACAGTAGCATGAGTGTTCATGATTGATAGAGATAACTAGGCCAAACTATAGGAACTATACAAGAAGAGATTCCATCAACGGGGGAAACCATAACCTTAGATCCTTATCGCATCTGTTTACACCTCAATATTAGTTATCTTTTAGTTTGTTTAATTTCATTCAGCTGTAGTAGTAAAAATACCAAAAAGTGATACTCATAACCTTTGGGAAATTGATTATTGAGAATCTAGTAGTCTTACAACAATATTTGATACGTTAGTTCCCTGTGGGATTCGACTCTGGGCTAAATACTCAGATTATATTTGCAACGCCCGCTTAGTCTTTTTTATAAGACACAGTTGTGCGTGATCAAATTTTGGCGCCGTTGCCTGGGAATTAACGGTGTTATCAATTTGAGTTGGAAGAAATACAAATTCTTAAGTGTAGTCAATTTGCTTCACTTTCCATCTATACATTGGAATTTTAACCTTCGCTAACTTGGTTCTTCCTTTATATGACCGGGCACAACCCAGATTGGAGAATTTTGTCACGGCAATAGTCGTCCCACAAATACAGGCTGAATCTTTTCAGATCACGAACAACATGCTGCACTTGTTGCCGAACAAGGGACTATTTTCGGGGTCGAACATTGAGGATCCTCTATCAGCTTGTCTCATGAACCTAGATGAAGCTAATGGAGAAGACTTGGCATAGTGGGTACTTGCTCATGAAGGCTAAGGTTTTTGGAAAAGGGAGCTCGAATTTGAGCCTTGGCACTTAGAGGGAAGAAAAACTCCTCCAGCCAAGATTGAGGAGTTAAAAAAATGTAAGGAGGTGCTAGTGGAGAAGGCCAGAGTAGAACACCAACAATAAATTAAAATAGATTTCGAGGATGTCAATGTTGTAGAAGAGATACTAGAGTTAACCAAGGACATTGATGATACGTATTTAGTTGACTCTAGTGTTATTAGTGTTGAGGATGTTGAAAATCCTAAAGTTTATGTAGTTGAGCGCATTGGTACACACTCCAAGCATTTTTCCACATTGTGTTTGGATGATGATATGAAAGTAGAGTCATCCAAGCCACTTGAGGAGTCAAGGAATGAGGAACAAGATGCCTACATTCTGAAATTTTTCTTGCCAGAAAGACAGGACTACATACCTCATCTAAAGGCCAAGGAGTGTAATATAGTACAATGGTTTCTCGGGCCAATTAGATTTGTTCCACCACCACTGGAGCACAACCGAAAACTTGAAGCCAAATTGGGGGTCCAATTCATAAGTTCAAAGTGGAGGCAAAAAGTGATTCGCGTCGTGCCGCGACGTTAAATCAAGCGCTTGTTGGGAGGCAGCCCAGCTTTATTTTTATATTTTTATTTTAGTTTTTTTTATTGTATTATTCTTATAGTTTCGATTTTTGATTTTTTTAGGAGCATGGAATACAAAGCCATTGGAAGGATGCTATAGAAAACCAAATGGTTGGAACTAAGTGTGAGGTACCCGCACGAAGTACCAAGCTTGGGAGAAGTCTGAGTACCCCATGAGCTGCTAGTGCTTCGGCCTTTGGCATACCGGGGAGTTTCTTTTACCCTCTTATTAGTATGGAGGGCATTGGGGACAATGCACAATTTTAAGTGTGGGGTGAGGAGATTGTCTGGGTGACTTTCCATGCTAATTTAGTTGTGTGGGGATAATATATATATTTTTTTTACAAAAATAGAAAAAATTGGACTTTTCCCGACGATGGATCTATCAGACAATTTTCTTGAGTGAAGTAAGTCTAAAGAAAATATCAAAAAGATTTTTGTTTTAGGTAGTGTAGTAATCCCCCCTTGGTTTTTCTTTGTACTGCGATTCTTTTCCAAGGGTTTTTAATTGAACCGGTTGTAGGTAGTTTTTTATTTTTAGGAGTAGGAACCACTGGGCTGAGAAATTAATCGTAGCAATATCTCTGAACTTTGTGATGCCTTGAGAATAGTCAGTACTTTGGTTGTGACACTTAGGCTCAATTTTTGACTCGGATAAATACCTTAAATCGTGGATTCTTTAATTTTCTAAACTGTTTTGACTGGAGTGTCGTGATAAAAACCAATCCTGAATGAGTTATGTTCCATGTCTGTGTGAGATTTTGTATGTATTCTATGTATTGCATTTGATGTCTAGAACTTGACCTGTGTGTGCGCGAAGCGAAATAGTAGTATTGTTCAGTCTAGGAAGTGATATAGGCGTTTCGTTGTTAAGACACATATATAAAGTTTACCCACCTAATTGTTATGTATCGTAGTTAACCCCGTTGAGCCTATAATCCTGTTTCTTTGGTAACCACATTACAAGCCATACCCCTTTGTTTGAATCGATCATATATTTGAACCTTGTCACCTCTTGTAAGCACTTGAATTGTGATGAATTATGGAAAAGTTAAAGGATGGGGTGGTGGGTTGGCTTTTGAGTGGAACAATTGAAATAAGGAGAAAGGTGCATTAAGAAAAAAAAAGAGTTGTTAATCGAAGCCACTTGAAAAAAAAAGAGAAAGAGAAAACAAAAAGAAGAAGAAAAAAATGACAATAGTATATTGTATGAAAAATAAGTATTGATGATGGTGGCTAGTGATATATGTGTGCTTAAAGAAGTATGGGGTAATATACATTGATGTGAATGTGGAGTTTGGTTTGATATAAGTTTGAGGTTTGAATGCTAAAGTATATGTATTAAAGTGCTTAGGGAGGTGTAGTCACTCTTATATCTAAATGTATCCTTCCCGTCCCGCAGCCTACATTACAACCAAATAAAGTCCTACTTGATCCTAGACTGAATGAGCTCGATTAGTAGAGTAGTACACTACAGGAAAGCCTATGGTGCATCTTTTGTGGCATATGAATATTATTGTGAGAGTAAGTGCATTCTTTCTATCTTGAGTTCCGAAGTGTTCTTAAATTTCATTGTGTGCGGAACTAGCTCTTTGATTTGGTGAGGGCACATGATTCATGAAGGAAAGGTAATGTTGTTGACCTCTATGTTAGAGTAGTTAGTAAATTGTGAATAAAGCATGGTATTTGTGAGTCGATTATTGAGGCAAGGATGTCACACCTTTGTGCTTAAAATATTTACAAAGTTCTTGGTATAACACGTTAAGGGATTTGCTTGATAAGTTCTATTCATGGGTGTAGTTTAATTGCTCGATGACGAGCAAATGTTTAAGTGTGGGGTGTTGATGTGTGGCTATAATTCATGGCTTAACACATTATGTGCCTTACATTTTATGTGCTTTAATGGTAAAAACACACCTCGTTTGAGCATAATGGAGTCTATTTTATGTGTAGGTGAATTGGAGATGGAAGCCGAGCTAAATGGATGCATAAACGTCGAAAATGCGCTCAAGAATCAAAAGGAGTGACCCTGGCCTTAGCCAGGCTTTTTCCATGTAAATCCAGGCTGACCCTGGCCTTAGCCAGGCGTTTTCCATGTAAAGCGAGGTTGACCCTGGCGTCTTCCAAGCGTTTTCCAGGTAACGACAGGCCCAAGTTCAGGCCCAATCTGAGTTTTAAAGGCTTTAAGTGTTTCCCGGTTTTACTAGAAGTAACCTACACGTTTAGGGCTTTTCCCAAAACATATAAATAGACCCAAAAACAAAACTTTGAGGACTTTTGACCATTGGAGACAAGAGATCGTGGAACACTACTCAGAAGATCAAAACATTGATTTTTACATCCTTTATTCCTTACTCTGTAATTTAATTATGTAAGTTATTTTGGATTGGATTACTATGATCATGAGCAGCTAATTTATTTAGTCTAAGGTTTTGGTGGAACCCATTTAGGATGAACTTATTGTTATATTAATATAGTTTGCTTGATTTTCATCTCTATTTGTTCAACTACATTCTTGTTGTAGTTGATTGAAGGCCCCTCAATTAGCTGTGCCTATTTAGTGTGTATCTACTCGAGAGAGAGTGCATATTTAGGTAATTGTTGAACAACATCACTCCCAGAGTATGGGAGAGATCCATAACAGGAGGGTTTAAAGGTTGGATTAGAGATAACGATACCTTGGGTGCAATCTAAAGTGAACTGTAATACAAGTAAGCTAGCATAGCTCGAGAGAGTGCGTCTAGTAGATTATTGTAATTACTCGAGAGAGATTTACAGTAGCATGAGTTTTCATGATTGATAGAGATAACTAGGCCAAACTATAGGAACTATACAAGAAGAGATTCCATCAACGGGGAAAACCATAACCTTAGATCCTTATCGCATCTGTTTACACCTCAATATTAGTTGTCTTTTAGTTTGTTTAATTTCATTCAGCTGTAGTAGTAAAAATACAAAAAAAGTGATACTCATAACCTTTGGGAAATTGATTATTGAGAATCTAGTAGTCTAACAACAACATTTGATACGTTAGTTCCCTGTGGGATTCGACTCAGGGCTAAACACGCAGATTATATTTGCAACGCCCGCTTAGTCTTTTTATAAGATAAAGTTGAGCGTTATCAGGCATCCCCTTGACCATGTATGAAAAATTCCTGATCATATAAATGATGCGTCAAAATGACGGATGGATCTGGCCGAGTGTCACTCTTGCCTGCAGAAGTCAAGGATAACGGGGTCTATCGACGGTGCGGATGGTTCTACCGGACCAAGGGTAAATGGATAGGTATATACACTAAGGAGGCCGACCTTGTATGTCATTATGTCTTCTTCCCAAGGGGGAGTCTCCACCAGCACCGCGTCCCCCCAGCGGCAATCGGCCTTCACCTTCTCGGTGTCTGTTAACAGACTGATATATCAGGACATGGGCTCACACCGTCCCAGATTCGAAGAAGGCTTGTCAACCTTGAAATCAGAGGTTGTTTCACAAGGTCCTGGGATGCACTCCTCGATACGAGGGGGGGGTACTATGGCCTTACCCTTAGACGAGCGTGAGGAAGAGGGAGGTTTGTCGTCCTGAGAGATAGTTTTGGAAGTCTTCGCCATTCTTGCTGAAGGATCTTAGAGGGAAGGAGAAAATTTAATTAGGGAAGGAACACGAGAAAGAAGTAGGAAAACCTCTTCTGAAGGTTTGGAGATGCACTGGAAAATAAGGTGCGAATGAAGTAGTATTTATAGGGTCTAGTCATATACGTTAGGGAAGGTTAAAAGACAGCCAACCATCGTAAACAATTCGAAGGCTTTTCAAGAGTTGTGCGAACATGACCTTTGAGCATCCCTTTTTGTCACATCAGTCGCTTAATATGGTGTAAGTGACGTGATGATGGAAGCATTAAAGATTTGGAGAATTAAGATCGTTTGTTGCATTTTTATTCCAAGAAACGCGGGGACTATCTGTATACGGTCAAAACTGAGAGTGGCTAATTTTGAGGTTTCTACGGCACGCCGATCCCGGCCTCGATTATATCGAAGCAGAATCCGAAGATCGACCCCGAGATGCATTCCTCGAAGGAGCATATCGAGGTATTGACATACCTCGAGATAGAATAAATATCGAGGATCAAAATGGAAAGGCGGGAAACTCCCAAGAGCACATGGTTAAAGCTGACAACGCCTGCAAGAATAGTACAAGTCCGTACCGGACCATTAAGTAGCTGTACCAACCGTATTTCTTTGTAATAATTACACATGTACTATGTTCGGATTCCACCTCCTATATAAAGGGGACCCTTATCATTTTTGGACACATGATATTCAATACAAGAACAAGAACATTCTCTGCACTCTATCTTAAAAATACTCTACAATTGCTCCACTGATTTATTGCTTCTATTTATTGTGTTCATTAATTGTTCTTCATTTATTGCTCATTATTGATCATAAAGGGCCACCCTCGAGGCCCTCCATACTGTTATTTCTTCATTGATCGCCCCCTGTTTGGCATACTAGCTCGACCTCGAGGCTCAGCTTCGGCTAGCTCGAGACCCCGTCTCACAACTGTTTGGTTTGCATATCACCACTATTCCTTGCTCTTATCTCATTTCCCTAACTCACACTTAGCATCTATTACCTAACAAATAGTATTAAAATAGATCATATATTTTTAGAACCGAAAAATCAAATATAATTGTAATTACCATTTTCAAGTTAAACAATTATATACAACATTTCTAATACAATTTTACTTTCTTGCTTTATCATTGTTGTGACCGAAAACCTATTCCCTGATTCATCCACTCTGTCATTCCATTTACATTCTAAGGCTAAGTATTTTGTATTTCATAAGTTATTTCATTCCTTTTTGGATCAAATTAATTCACTTGTCCAGAAACCACAGACAAATTCAACTATACAATTTTTTGGGTAAACAATTTGGCACCCACGTAGGGCCTAGACATCGTTGCAGTTAAATTGATCCTTGCCTTTTTTACGTAAGTGTTTGATTATTTTGTCTTAGCAAAAATCATAGAAGAAATGGCAGATAACACTGTTAACGTCACACGCAACCCTGAAATTCAAGGGGAACTACCTCATTTCGAGGATATAGTTAGTGACACTCGTAATAAGGGGAATGCCGCCACACTAATACATGACGTGCGGTAACCTCGACAGGTTCGAAGGCAACTCCTGATGATGCTGATGAGGAACATGTAGCGGATGCAGTGAGGATCCTGCAAGAGCAATAAGCAATCATCCTAGGCCATCTCACACGGCAAGATAAAGTTATGATAGAACTAAAGCAGGCGCTATCAGGTGCTTCAAATAATGAAAACAGGCGAGATCCAATTCCTCCCGAGGTTCCTGCAAAACAAACGACACAGAGAGTCGACAACAACACTCTCAGGGGCGAAGTTGGCTCCGACGGGGCCGGGGGGAGTAGATCCGGCCTCAACAACGATAACGATCCATTGAAGGAGGAACTGTTGCGGTTCATGAAGGAAGTTAACGCCTGCATGGATCAAATCCCGGGCGTACCACTAGTATTGAAAGTCCGGAAGTCAAAAAAATATATTTAATTACCGTACAAACTAAGTGCGGCCCTGGAATTAATCCCAAAGCACTTCAAAATGCCCGAAATGCTGAAGTATGATGGAACATCAGATCCACAGGAACACATTACCACTTACACATCAATGGTATAAGGAAATGATCCGACTCTTCACGAAATTGAGTCCGTATAGTTGAAGAAATTTGGTGATACTCTTACGAGGGGAGCTTTAACGTGGTATTTGTTATTTCCCGAGCATTCCATAGATTACTTTGAGATGATCGCGGGTTCTTTCCTCAAGGCCCATGCCGGTGCCAGAAAGGTACATGCCCAAATGGCCTATATATTCAGTATCGCGCAGGGAGAATCCGAGTTATTATGAGAGTTTGTCACCCGGTTCCAGAAGGAAATGATGTTGCTACCGGCAGTCCTGGATAAATGGGCAATTGAAGCATTCACCAAAGGTTTAAATATGAGGAGTTCGTACGCTTCCCGAAAGTTGAAGTAAATTCTGCTCGAGTTCCAAGCAATGACTTGGGTGGATGTCCACAGCCGGTACGAGTCAAAAATAAGGATCTAGGACGATCAGGGTGGCTTTCCATCATCGACCAAAGAACGGGAGAAAAATAGAGAAAAAACAAAAGATGATATTGACACAGATAAACAAACTTTGAGGGGCCGGTTTTTTCCCTATGAGCGAACAGAAGGAGGTGGCAGGAGCTTCCGGTTAGTAGATACGTTCAACGTTAATAGAAGGACCGATCGTTGCTGGAATAACATATTGTTGCGTGATAAGGAAACCTGGGGGCCACGGGATTCCTCTTACCCAAAATTTTCACAATACAACTTCAATGTCAATATATTAGAGTTGGTGCCAGCCATGAGAAATATCAAAGAAGAATGGTTCCCAAGACCTATGAAATTAGATCCCAGCTAGAGGGATCCCAATTTATGGTACGAATATCATGGCACTAGCGGCCACCGTACAAGAGACTGTCGGCATCTCCGGGAAGAAGTGGAAACACTGTTAAAGAAATTGTCACCTTAGAGAATTCTTGAGTGACCGAGCTAAAAATAATTATTGTCGGAATAGGGGCGATGCAGAAACCTCGAAAGTAGGAGAGGAACCTCCGCCAAATGATAAACATGATCTTCGAAGGGAATGAAACTAACGGGGTTACCTTTTAGGAAGCAAATAAGACAAAAGTATCGATAACACATAGTAAAAGGCTCCGAGAAGACGATTTTACATTCACGAACGAAGATGCAGATGGATTACTTCAACCGCAGAATGACGCACTGGTAATTTCTTTGAAGTTTTAGATTTTAAAATTAAATGTGTATTAGTGGATCCATGAAGTTACACTAATATCATATAATGGAGAGTGCTGGAGCAAGATAAACTCACCGGAAGCATTATCCCGACAACGAAACTCCTCAGCGGATTCAACCTTGCAAGCGTGACAACTCGGGGAGAAATTATGATGCTCACAAACGCTGAAGGAGTGATGAAGACAACTCTCTTCGAAGTGGTAGATGGATATATGGGATATAATATCATCTTGGGAAGACCACGGCTGCACGAGATGAAAGTTGTGCCTTCAACATATCACTAATTAATAAAGTTTCCGACCCCCGAGGGGATCAAACAGATAAGAGGTGATCAACCGGCAGCAAGGGAGATGAATGCAATTTTGGTCTCCAGTAGCAAAGGAAAAGAACATGCGGAATAGAAATTACCGAAACCGACACCTTCCCCCAAACCAGAGGAAGACAATCCGGGGACAGAAGATTCGGACACGACGAAATCCACAATAGAAGAACTGGAGCAGGTTGCACTGTTTGAAGAATTCCTAGAAAGTAAATTTCATTTGGGAACAGGACTGCACCAAGAACTCATGTATTCTTTTATTAAAGTCCTTAAAATTAGCGTCGATTATTTTGCATGGTGACACGAGGATGTGATAGGAATACCAACGGAGATAGACGTGCACAAGTTGAGCTTGGATCCCAACATACCTCCAGTAAGGCAAAAGAAACATCTTATAGCTGAAGCAGGAATAAATTCGTCAAAGAAGAGGTAACTCATTTACTTAAGATATGCTCAATCCAAGAGGTAAGATATCCATACTAGTTAGCCAATGTAGTTATAGTACCTAATAAAAATAATAAATTTTGCATGTGCGTAGATTATAAGGATCTTAATAAGGTGTGCCCAAAAGACTCATTTTCATAACTAAATATTGGTCAAATGATTGATGCTACAACCATGCACGAGCTAATGAGTTTCCTCGATGCTTATTCTGCGTATAGGAAAATCAAGATGAACCCGGAAGATCATGAAAAGACTTCGTTTATAACGAATTTTGGTATATATTGTTACAATGTGATTCCCTTCGGCCTGAAGAACGCTGGAGCCACTTATCAGCGACCCGTAAATAAGATGTTCGAAAAACAAATAGGAAAGACGATGGAAGTATATACAAATGATATGCTCGTTAAGTATTTGAATGCAAGTGACCACTTGAAGCATTTACAAAAAACATTCGACATCCTGAGGAAGCACAATATGAAACTTAACCCCGAGAAGTGTGTGTTCGGGGTCAGTTCGGGTAAATTTCTAGGATTCTTGGTCTCACAAAGGGGAATTGAGGTAAATCCCGACAAATCAAGGCCATAGAGGACATCCCCGGATCAACTGTCTAACCTAAAAGAAGTCTAGAGGCTTACAGGGAGATTGGAAGCATTGAGCAGGTTCATTTCTCGTTTGTCTGAAAAATGTCATCACTTTTTCTCACTACTCAAAAAGAAAAATAGTTTCGAATTGACACTGAAGTGTTAGCAAGCCTTGAAGGAGTTAAAGAAATATTTGTCAAACCTTCCTTTTCTCTCAAAACAAAAGAAGGTGAAATGTTTCTAGTCTACCTCGTGGTTTTCAGAAGTTTTGGTAAGTGCAGTTTTAGTTTGAGAGGACGAAGGTACACAATCTCCTATTTATTACGTTAGAAAATTTTTAACAGGAGCAGAAACTCGCTACCCATATCTGGAAAAGCTGGGCTTAGCTCTCGTAGTCGCTGCTCGGAAGCTAAGTACCTACTTCCAATGCCTCCCGATAGCCGTGGTGACTATTTTCCCTTTGCGGAATATCCTTCATAAACATAATCTCTCGGGTAGATTGGAAAAATAGGTCGTCAAAATGGGTGAATTCGATATAGAGTATAAAACGAGGACTACAATTAAGTCTCAAGTCTCGGCTGACTTCATGTCCGACTTTAGCCCGGGACTATTGCCTCTAGCAGTCATGGAGGCAATAAGGTGTAAGAATCGACATTCAGTTTAGACCTTATTTACGGACAGAGCTTCAAATATAAAAGGGTCCGGGCTCGGAATAGTATTAATTATGCCTTGGGGGGAAACCTTAAGGCAAGCCATCAGAATGATTCCTTTAACTAACAATGAAGTAGAGTACGAAGCTCAGGGATCGAATTGGCCGGGGGACTTGACTTCGAAGTCATTGAAATCAAATGTGATCCGCAATTGGTGGTAAATAAGGTCAATGGAATTATTGACACCAATGAGAAACGTATGCAACAATACGTTGTAAAGGTTCAGGGTTTATTGGATCAATTCTGAGAATGGTCAATAACTCATATTCCGAGGGAAGATAATGCGGAAGCATATACATTGGCAAACTTAGGCTCATCAACAGAAATCCAAGGATCAGAATTAGGGACAGTAATACAACTGATGAACTCAACATTGGACACCGATTACTATGAGGTAAATTCGACTAGTTTGGTCTGGTACTGGAGAAATGAAATAATCGATTATCTAGAACATGGAATGTTTCCCGCAGACCCCAAGGAATAAAAAGCGTTACGCACCAAAGCTGCACATTATAACTTCAAGAAAGGCCAATTGTACAGAAAATCCTTTCAAGGCCCATTGGCCCGGTGTTTAGGAGCATCAGAAGCTAGTTATGTCATCAGGGAATTCCATGAAGGGATATGCAACAACCACTCAGGTGCAGATTCTTTGCTTCTGAAATTAGTCCGGGCAGGATATTATTGGCCCCGTACGGAGCAAGATGCCATAGACTTCGTACGAAAATGTGATAAGTGCCAACGCTACACACCACTAGTACATAATCCAGCACAACCTCTACATTCGGTTCTGTCCATGTAGCCATTCATGAAATGGGGGATGGACATCGTTGTACCACTACCACCGGCTCCCAGAAAGGTAAGATTTTTTTAATTTTAACTGACTATTTTTCTAAATGGGTGGAAGCAGGCCCTTGACAAAAGATTGGAGAATGCGAAGTGGTCGACTTCCTGTGGAAAAATATAATTTGCAGGTTTGGAATACCAAAAGATATTGCAAGAGACAATGGGTCGTAGTTCATTGGCGCAAAAATTACAAAGTTCCTTGAAGACCAGAAGATAAAAAGGATTGCCTCTTCACCTTATCATCTGAGCGCAAATTGTCAAGATTAGTCAAAAAACAAAGTGATTATTAAAATTCTCAGGAAGAGGTTGGAAGCAGCAAAAGGCAACTGGCCCGTAGAATTATGTGGGGTTCTATGGGCCTATCGAACAACGACCATGTCAAGCAAATGAGAGACCCTTGTGTACCTTCTATACGATGCAAAAGCTTTGATACCAGTGGAAGTGGGGGAACCAAACCTAAGGTATTTCAAGGCGAACGAAGAATTGAACAACGAGGCAATGCTAATCAACTTGGTGCTTCTCGAGGAACACAGGGACTTGGTGCATGTCAGAATGGCGGCTCAAAAGCAAAGAATGGAGAAATATTATAATCGAAGAGCCAACCTCCGATATTTCAAAGTAGGAGACTTGGTCTTATGGAAGGTAACTCAAAACACCAGGGAACTACGCGGTCAAGTTAGGCCCAACATGGGAATGCTCTTACCGAGTTTCAACTATCATTGGGAAATGATCATACAAGCTAAGAAAAGCTGCCCAACAACTAGAATGTGGCTCACCTCAAAAGGTATTATTGCTGACGAACAACAATCAAACAGAAGGTATGTGCTGCACTCTTTTTCGTTTCTATAAGTTTTTGTACCAATAGGGTTCTTCTGGCAAGGTTTTTAACGAGGCAGCGATGGAAAGCATACTACGAAGACAACCTTGATAAGTCCTTTGATGACAAGGCGAACAAACAAGTTTCCACTCAGGGGCGGTTAGATAATCTTTGATTCGATAGTAAATTCCTACCGGGAAGTTAAGTTTGCTACCGAACAAAAGTTACCTGATCGATCACGAGCACAAACAACTAGAGGACTATTAGGTATTATTTTACTCGATATCTTGGGTTCCTAATGGGAACCAAGATATGTTTCCGACTGAAATATTACCTAGCAATTCATTGGTGGAATATTCGAAGATACAAGACTTCCAATGTTCCAGTTCGCATTCTTCGCATTCGAACACCCGCAGGGGGGGGGGGAGATGATATGAGGTTACAGAAACAATGAATACAAGGAAACACTGAATTCCACGTCAACTTGTGAACAATATTGTGGAACAGAATACATCATCGGGACCAGGGACTACACAACCCGTTGAAACAAGTTGTACAAGATAGCCACAAGTCATGGCAATTTCTTTATAGCCATAAGCCATGTCAATTTATTTTCTGCATAGCAAAATGCTTATGTACTTTTGAAAACAGAGGGAATTGAATGAAATGAAATCCTTTTGTTTTTATCCTTTTTCTTGTCTGAACGATGATTAATTTTACCATTTGAAAGTTGAAGAAGTACTTCAAACGTTTGTGTCGTAATGAACATGATACGTCCTCTTCAAGAGCTCCGTAAACATAAGAGGGCCCTTACTTATAAAAATCCTCATGTTAAAGGATTGGTTCTGGAAGAATTAATGCCCGAAATCCATAATGGCATCAAGGAAAAATACACCCGAAGCTACATATGAAAAATATGCAAAAAACAAACTTGCGAAAATACTTATCGAAACCCTCATGTAAAAGGGATAATTATCGGAACCAAAATGCTTCAAAGAAAAAGCATCCAAAATTACACATAATAAAGCGCGAACAGAACAACATGCGCAGAATACTTGAGCAAGTAGGAAAGTTAAAGACTTGCATGAATATTCGAATGAAAGTAAGAGTCCAATGACACTTGAGAAAAAAAATATTTTTATATACAAGGACGCGCCAAAATTATAAAGGTATAAAATAGAAAAAGAAAGAAAAAGCTAAATTTCAGCGTCTCCGAAACCAGGAGGAAGAGAAGTATCCGCATTCCCCGGAGTAGTAGACGGTTCCACCGATGGCTTAACATTTTCCCCAGCTTGGTCTTCGGCATAATCACCTTCCGATCCCTCTTCAGTTTTCGAAAACTCGAAATCGGAATCAAAAGAATTAGGAGCGTCAGACTGCACCAGGAGTGCACTTTTTGCAGCCAACTCAAGCTCTCGGGCCTTAACAATTTTGGCATCAATGTTAACGATACATGTTTTTGCCTCTTCGAAGGTTTTTCTCCTCATGATATACATGGAATAAGATTTTTCCACGATGAGGGAAGTCGCGCGACGCTTGAGTTCTTCTTTGAGTTGTGCCACCTTAATGGAAAGGTTTTCCCGGGCGGACCTAACAGATTTGAATCTGACATCGAGCTCATGGACAGTGGAACTATAGAGCCTATTATTGATGGTAGGTTGTAATCTCAAGTTTTAGTCGATTATTACATTCCAATTTACTGCACTTTAGTTGAGTTTGATCTTTAATTGCTAGTGTTTTGCACTAATTATGTGTTTTATGACTTGTAAGAGTGATTCCGAGTTATGTAGATATTATGGAATAAATTAAAGTAACTTAGAGCATTGAAGTCTGAGTAAAATCCCAAGGATTTAAGCTGGGATCGAGTTTGTGGATCAATAGATGATAGTGGAAAGAAACGAAGATTCAAGTAGGCATATTGCGCAGTGTCTGGTAAAAAACACATAACGTTTTTTTCCAGAACTTTGTTTGGGATCCACAATATATCATTGGAAAGCTAATTCAACGGGCTATAACTTTCATTTTCTGTATTATCCCAAATTCCCAACTAGTGCGGCGCACAGTGCGACACATCAGTGTTAAAATCTGTCAGAAAATAGTAAACTCCAGAGAATGGGTTTTTGGGGTCTGCTAGGAAAAAGCACTAATGCTACGCATCTTGCGACGCATGAAAAGCAAAACGTTTACAGTTTTTCCTATTTCAGCTAGGAAAAGGGAATTTCGTTTAGGCCCGACCCTACTTGGTATAAATACATGAAAAAGGTATTTTCTAGACTTTTGACACATCTAAGACCTAAGGAGGCTAGAGAGAAGGTGGAGAAGCCAAAACACAAAGAATTCATCGTTCAATCCTTACTCAAGACATGAGTTTGGATCGTTTAATGCTTTTCTTTATATTAGTGTTGAATTACTCCATTTCTATGGAGCAGTTCTCTTTAGGGATTGATGTATTTGGTGTCTTGATACTTATTTGTGGATAATTAACTCTAGTTTTATGTGTTGAATCGTTTTGGATGTTTTAACTATTACATGTATATTCACTTGTTAATGTAATCGAGAGAGGCCTAACTTGTTATATTGTTGCATTATATTTTTTTGGTTGTAGTCATTAATTCTTCTTAGTAATCGGAAGAGGCTAGTTGAATTATTGATTAAACTTAATTAGGAGGATAATTTAGAGAGGTTCTCCTAAAGACCAATCCACTACGAATTATTGCGTAGCTTCACGTGCTTATAACTGGTTCATCTTATGAGGTTGAGACTTAATCGAGAGAGGAGTATTTACTAATCAATTGAACTAATAACCAAGTGAATACAAGAGACTCACTTGAACATTAGAAGTGAATTATCTGGAGTTAAATCACAAACATTTATCTCGCACCTATCCTGTCAACCATATTTCTCCCAATTGATATCCTTCTTTTCTTATTACGTGCATTGTTTGTCACTAGTGAATAGTTTAGACTCTTAGTTAGTTTTTTTAAATCATATAATTCTCAACTGTTGATCATCTTGGATACCAATCGAGCTATGAACTATGAAGATACTATTTAGCTGCAATCCTTGTGGATACGATATTTCATTTTACTATATTCGACTAGCGAGCATAATTTCGTGTTGTGTTTTTAGCTCGTAAAATTTTGGCGCCGTTGCCGGGGATTGGAAATTGATAGTGTTTGAAATAGTTTGTAGTGCTAATTCAGAATTTTTTATTTTAATTTTTCTTTTATTTTTCTCCTTTTACGTTTGGGTGTTCTTTAACTGTGTGCAGGCTACAGGTTAGATTGGTGCATGACCCAATCTTCTATGAAGGAATTTCAACTATACAAACCAGAAATCGAGAAAAATCTACGGTAAATGAGGAAGAAAAGAAATCTCTCCGAGAATACAGAAACAGTTAGGCAATCCTCAACCCAAGAAAATATGGCGGGAGATGATGATAATGTTGATTTGGCTGCGAGAGAGGCAGCCCAACTCAGAGAAAAAAATGCAAGAGATGTTGAAGAAGCAACACTCAGAGATGTACAATTGCTTATGAGGAGGAGAGAACTCGAAGAATGGCTCAGAATCAGCCCTTGGGTGCAGACTAGTTTGGAAACGTAGCTCCCGGCCAAGGGAGACCACTTGGTGATTATGCTAGACCGGTCTACAACCAAGGTTTATCAAGTGTGAGACCACCTCCAGTAGCAGCCCATAATTTTGATCTGAAGTAAGGGTTGCTTCAAACTCTCCAAAACAACTGTGTCTTCGGAGGAAAGATGACCGAAGATCCGAACAATCATCTAATGGACTTCAACACATAATGATCCTCATGCAGCATGTGACATATGTGGAAGATGACACCCTAATCATGAGTGTCAAGCTTCAATAGAGGAAGTTAATATTGTGGGTAATTACAATTTCAATGCAATGGGTCAGAAGCACCCTAGTTTTTCACGGAGTTCGCCTTGGGGTACAACAAATGCATGGCAACAAAACAACTCCAGATTTCAAGGAGCTCATGGTTTTGTGAATCAATAGAGGCTGCAGTTTCAGCCTCAACAGCCAATTCAGTCTGGGTTATAAGATCTGATGAAGTTATTCATTGTCAAGAAAGATGAGAGATTGGATGCTCATGGTGTAGTTATCAAAGAACTAGGAATTGGTTTGCGTAACTTGGAGAGACAAGTGGGACAAATTGCAAATATATTCTCTAAGAGGATCCCAGGTACTCTGCTAGCTGATATTGAAAAGAATCCCAAAGTAACGGTAAATGTTGTGACCTTGAGAAGCGGACAAGTGATGAAAGATCCCACTCCAATTAAAAAAGAAGCTGCGCCTGAAAAAAAAAGTGGGAAGGAGATGAACATTGAAGATGATGATAAAAAGACTGAGAAGAAGAAAAGCAAGACGGGAGCTGAGAAAAAGAAAAAAAGAGGAAACTTCAAGAAGGGATGAATCCAATGAAGAGAGCAAGCACTTCTCTCCCAAATGCCAACTTATGCAAAATTCTTGAAGGATATCCTTACAAAGAAGAGGAAGAGAGAATAGACCTCAGTGGTCAATCTTATAGAGCATTTCAGTGCTACCTTGCAAAATAAACTCCCACAAAAGTGTGGAGATCCAGGGAGTTTATTATACCTTGATCTTTAGGCACTCTTAACTTTGATAAATCTTTATGTGATTTAGGAGCCTCATTTAATCTAATGCCATTGTCTATTTACAGGAAACTGAAGAAGGAGATTGGAATAAGGTTGGTGCCAATATCTTTGCAGCTGTCAGACTAAACGACAATAACACCCCAAGGGGATAGTAGAAGATGTTTTGGTGCAGGTGGATAAGTTCATATTTCCTGTAGATTTCATAATGGTGAATATGGAGGAGAACAAGGAGGTTCCCCTCATCCTAGGAAGACCATTTTCAGCAACGGGTACAACTATACTGGATATACATGATAGAAAACTCATTCTTATAGTGGGTGGGGAGATTGTGACTTTTGAGAAGAATGTATCAACTAGAGTTAAAAAGGAGAAGCCAGCTGCAAGTGTTGAGTGGAAGGTGAAGGGTGTGAAAGAGAAGGTTGATGTTAGTGTAAAATATAAGTGTGGGGTGTACCCCAGGAAGGCTGAGAAGAAGCTGTCTGCATTGGTTCACGCGTGTAGAATGGGGTTCGACTTCGACTCAGACCCCAACTAGAGATTCAGGGAAGTTTTCTCTACCTTATGCTTTTTAACTATGTAACATGGGGATATGGCACAACTTAAAGTGTGGGGTGGGGGATATGTTTTTATGTATGTTGTATGTATGTTAAGTTGGTTAGTTTTTTTCGCTTAGTTGTATTTGATAGAAAAATATTGAAAATCCATGAAAAAATTTAAAATTTGCATCTTTTCCAGACGATGGATATCATTCCACGGGTTTCTCGAGGGAATTAAGTCGAAAGAAAAAAAAAAAAGACAAAAAATATTTTCTTTTGTAGTTAGTGTATTAATTCCCCCTTGGTTTTTCTTTGTGTCGCAGTTCTTTTTCAAGGGTTTTGTTTGAACCGGGTGTAGTTAGTTTTTGCTTTTAGGTAGTAGTAGAAAACCTTGTGCTATGAATTGAATTGGAAGAAATATCTCTTGAATTTATTATGCTTTGAGAATAATGAGTGCTATGGTTGTGACGTTTAGGCTCATTTTTTGACTCTTGTATAAGTGCCTTAAATTGCACAACAAGAAAAAGCCTTATTTACAACCAACTTTTAGGGACGAGTTAATAATCCTGCACTAATAATATATGTATTGGGACGAGATTATATTGCGGTCCTTAATGCTTTATTTTATTGCGAAGGTAATAAATCTGGTCCCTAAAAAAATGGTCCCAAATTATAATTGAGAGGCCTTGAGTGTGAGAGAGTGCTGCCAAATCTAATTTCAAAATATTAAAAAAGTATTATTTTCTAAAAATTAGGCGCCAAAACTAAAAAGTAAAAGGTTCTAAAACAAAATTAAACCCTCTGTATTCTCAAAACATAGTACCGTACAAAATCCTCTGCCCTAATCTCCGTCTAGCTAGCGTTAGAGCCAGCCTGCTCGTCTGGTCGTGTGCCAAAATCGATCAACTAATTATCTTCCCCTAGTTTCCATCTCCTCCTTTGAGAATCCAAGGTATGCTTCCTCTTTGAAGTTGCTCTTTTTCTTCTCTATGTGTTCTGTTTTCGCTGATTGCAGATCTTCTTCTTCACTGATGTTCCACTGCTTCTACACTTGCATTTCCAGTGATATTCAGACGATGGATATCATTCCACGGGTTTCTCGAGGGAATTAAGTCGAAAGAAAAAAAAAGACAAAAAAGATTTTCTTTTGTAGTTAGTGTATTAATTCCCCATTAGTTTTCCTTTGTGTCGCAGTTCTTTTTTAAGGGTTTTGTTTGAACCGGGTGTAGTTAGTTTTTTCTTTTAGGTAGTAATAGAAAGCCTTGTGCTATGAATTGAATTGGAAGAAATATCTCTTGACTTTATTATGCTTTGAGAATAGTGAGTGCTATGGTTGTGACGTTTAGGCTCATTTTTTGACTCTTGTGTAAGTGCCTTAAATTGCATTGTATGATCTTAACTTTGCTTAATTGCTTTGACTAGAGTGTTTTGATGAGTCCAATGCTTGAGTGAGTTATATTCCATGTGTGTGTGAGAGAGGTTTTTGTATTATTCTGTGCATTGCATTTGATGTCTAGAACATGCCCCGTGTGTTTGCAAAGTGAAATAATAGGTTTATGCAGTCTTGGAACTGATATAGGCGTTTCTTTGTTGAGCCAGTTATATACTTTTACACACCTAATTGTTATGTATCTTAGATAACCTCGTTGAGCCTGTATTCCGTTTCTTTGGCAACCACATTACAAGCCTTATCCTTATATTTGAATTGACCATCTATTTGAACCATTTACCTCTCGTGAGCACTTGAAATTGTATGTGTGAACACCCAATTTTTTTTCCGCATGGAAATTACTTCTAAAAATAATCAAAAATAATTCTTAATGAATTTTAGGAACTTTTCTTTATTTAGTTGCATGTCATGCATGTTTAATACTTCAAAATTACAAAAAATATCATAAAAAATTGTCACATTTTCATTTCATGCCATCTTAGGTTTAATTCACATTTTTAGAAATTAATTACCCTTTAATTGATAGATTAATATATAAAAGTCACAAAAATATACATTAGCTTAATCAATTAGTTTATTTAATTAGTTAAAATGTTAATTAGATCGTTTTGATAAAAGG
Source organism: Nicotiana undulata (assembly GCA_005239495.1). NCBI lineage: Eukaryota > Viridiplantae > Streptophyta > Magnoliopsida > Solanales > Solanaceae > Nicotiana > Nicotiana undulata. The sequence continues at coordinate 79,777 of ML297307.1, forward strand.
AATTAAATTAGTAGTAAGATGACTATTTTTGAAAGATAAAATTTGTCCTTGTTTCAAATTGGCATAATTTCAGGGCCCAAAATCCCATGCCCAACCAAATTCCCCACATTACAACCCTTATCCCTTCCTCTGTATAAAAAAGACCTCCTCCCCCCAAAAAAAGGTAGCAGATCGGCAGACCTCCCCCATCCCCACATTCGGATTTCCTTTTCATTAGTTTCGAAAAATTAAAAAAGCAACACACACATGAAGCAGCTTCTTAAAAGCTAATTCCTAATTCCTAAAAGCTAAGAACGATAGCCATTTCTAGGACTTGACGACCTAAATTCCAAAACCAGCTATCCCTCTTCTTTCTTTTGGTGTTGTTAGATCGCCGGAAACGGCCCAAATCCGGCAGCCTCCATGGAAAATGACCATGTTTGGCCGTAGAGAAATCAAATCTGGCTACTTTTCTTTTCTTTTTAAATTTTCCGGCGAGTTTGTCCGTCCGAGGTCTTGTTCGCGGTTCCGGTTCTGGGACCGGTGCTTTTGTTGGTTGCGATTTTCCCCGTCATTTTGTACATTCTCGAGCTTGTTGAATCAGTCTTGGAAAGAAAATTCTCAGAGAAATTGAGTATGTATTGGTCGATCTTTCTGTTTTCAGAATTATAGCTTCAATTGAGGTAAGTTATTAGACTCTTCCTTGTTTAGAAATGGTTTTCACATGCAGTAAACAATATTTTGATATTCCTTGTTCTTTTCTCTTGCCCCTTTGTTATCTACTTAGAAAAGAGAGGAATCAAAGTTTGAATCCTATGACCTGTACTTGTATGAATATGGTTTTTGTTTTTACAAAAAAATTGGTTTAAGTCAACAAGTCTTAAAGAAACGTTATGGTAAATATATTATAGTTGTAAATCTCCAATTTTGGTTGAGGTGTTTAGTAAAAATTTCATAGTGATTGCTTTAATTGTAAGTCATTGGTTTCTGTTTGAACACATAGATCTTAAAATGATCACCTTAATTTGTTCTATCTATGTCGTCTGGCTGCCTAATGTGTTGGGGGAATTGTTTGCGCCACATGATTTTTGTAGCATTTGAATCTAGTTAGTTTGTTTCAATCGGTAAATATTTTGTGTTAGTAAGTACCAGATTCTCGTTTCTTGCTTGGGTTTATTATGAGAAATTGGCTGTTTTGATTTTGTTTCTTGGTATGAGTCTGTTATGATTGTGAATATGGAATTTAGCATGCTTCATTTTCTAAATGGACTCATACTACAGTTGGTTTGTAGATAAAGATTAGTAGACCTTGAATAACTTGAACAATCGTATATTGCTTTAGGCACACTTTAAATCATCATTGTGATTGTGTACACGTTTACGTGACATAATTACGATTATTTTTTAAAATAAACCAAGGTACACGTCCGCGTGTCCGTGGTCAAAATAAACTAAAACGCCTTAATGAAATACTCGTACAAATGCTCTCACGAGCGGTTTTAAAAAAAAATATATTATCGTGATTGTGTACCGGTACGCGTGACATGATTTAGGCGCCCATTTCCAAATAAATTCAAGGTACGCGTTCGCGCGATTTTGACCCTCACTTCAAAGATTAATAAAATCACACGTAGCAATCACGGGTGCATTTCATGTGACGTGGTTGTGATGTGTTCAAAAACAACAAGTGCACATCATCGTGACTTGTTCTAAGATAAATCCATAAATATCCGAATCGGTTTATATACCTATCTCGTAAGTCAAAATACCTCTTTTAGATACAATTCCAAGACTTAGAGAATAATATCGCCTCAAATAGGCATTATAAAACCGTCACGAGCATAGTCTTGACTACGTAACCTACACTCGAGCGCGATAACTCATGTCCCTGACTTAAACTTCAAACTATTATTAAAATCACGTGTTGCAATTGCGGGTGCATTTCATGTGGAGAAATTGTAACATGTCCAAAAGAAGACAAGTGCACGTCATCGTGACTTGTTCGAAAATAATTCCATAAATAATTAAAAGCGGTCAAAAGGTTTAAAAATGCATAATAGGTTTAAAACACGTAATTAATTATATAATTAGGCCAAATAATAATAGTTAAGCGACCATGCTAAAACCACGGAACTCGAGAATGCCTAACACCTTCTCCCGGGTTAATAGAATTCCTTATCCGGATTTCTGGTTCGCGGACAAAGCAAAACAGAGTCAAAATTCCTCGGTTTGGGATTTTCAAAACAAAACGGTGTCCCGGAGCATCGTAAAAAACCGGGTGGCGACTCTGAAACTAATAAAAATCCCAAATTTGAATAATGTCACTTTAATTGGAAAAACTCCCTTATTACCCTCATTAATCGGGGGAAGTGAAAAAGGAGGTGTGATAGTATGAACTTTGTAAAAGTTGAAGTGTGGGTGGTTGGTTTGGCTTTTGAGTGGAACCATTGAAATAAAGAGAAATGTGCACTGTTTTGAAAAAGTAAGAGCCACTTTGAATTGAAAGAGAACGAAAAAAATATAGTAATATGATTGTGAAAAATGATCTTTGATAAGTGGTAACTCTTGATGAAATTGTGCTTAAATATTTTGGGAGTTGTTGTATATTGGTGTGAAGTTGGAGTTTTGGTTTGACATAAGTGTGGGTTTTGAATGTTAAAGTGTATGTATTGAAGTGCTTAGGGAGGTGTAGTCACTCTTATATCTAAATGTATCTTACCCGTCCCGCAGCCCACATTACAACCAGTTAAAAGTCCTACTTGATCCTTGACTAAATGAGCTCAATTAGTAGAGTATTACACTACAGGAAATCTTATGGTGCATCTTTTGTGGCATATGAATGTTGGTTCTGAGAGTGAGTGAATTCTTTCTATCATGAGTTCCTAATTGTTCTTAACTTTTATTGTTTGTGGAACTACTCTCTTTTGTTGTGCGAGGGCACTTGATTCATGAAGGAAAGGTAAATTTTGATCTCTATGTTAGGTAAATGAGTAAATTGTGAATAATGTGTGGTGCTTGTGAGTCAAATCTTGAGGTGAAGATGTTACACTATTGCACTTAATCTATTTTAACTAATCTTGGTGTGATGAGTTAGGAGAGTTGCTTAGTAAGGTTGTGTTTATATAAAGTGTGATTTGATTGCTCGAGTACGAGCAATGGTTTAAGGTGGGGTGTTGATGGTAGTCTATAATCTCAAATTTTAGTCGATTATTACATTCCAATGTACTGCACTCTAGTTGAGTTTGAGCTTTAATTGCTAGTGTTTTGCACTAATTATGTGTTTTATGCCTTGTATGAGTGACTCCGAGCTATGTAGATATTATGGAATGAACCAAAGTGATTGGAGATTTCAAGTCTGAGTATGTCACGACCCCAAATCCTAATAGGCCGTGATGGAGCCTATCGTGGAACTAGGCTAGACAACCATCACCTTACTACGCATTTGTTCAATTATAAGAGTTCACAATTTAATAATAAGCATGCAACCAAGCATAGAATAGTTTAATTTAGTCTTAGCGTCCCAACAATAGTCTAAACAAAACCTCCCAAGACTGGAGTCAATAGTCATGAGCATCGAAGAATAAATAAATCTAACTCTGCTAAAACTATAATGTATGTCTCTGAATCAAATGCTAAAACTAAATAAGGAAGGGAAGTGGAGAAGCTGTGGACGCTGAACAGCTACTTCGAAATCCCTGAATCTGCAACTACAAGCAAGGACATCTACTGCTCCAGACCGTCACCTGAATCTGTGCACAGAGGCACAAGGAGTCTTTATGAGTACGCCAACTCAGTAGTAATGAAAATAAATCACAGTCTGAGAATTATAAAACACACAGTACAAATACACAATTCCACAAAACCAGTAAAACACCAAGTCACCATGTAGTATTCATCAAATAATAAGTTCGAAATCAGTTTCCAGAAATCCCTTGAAAACAAGTGCAATATCAGTATATCTCAGTAAAACCAGTTTGAAAACGAAGTAAATCATAGTTTGAAAACTTAGTAAAATTATCATAAATCTGCCCCTCGGGCCAAATCATTTCTTGTAACAGTTGCCTCTCAGGCATTCTCTCAATCACTCAGTATCATCCCCGCAGTCAATCATCATCACTCAATAGGTACATGCGCTCACTGGGGGTGTGTACAGACTCCGGAGGGGCTTCTACAGCCCAAGCGCTATAACAACATAAGGCCTGAAAGCCTCCTCACCTCTCTCATAAGGCCTGAAAGCCTCCTCACAATATAGGCCTGAAAGCCTAACTCAGTTAGACACTCTCAATTTGCCCTTAGGCCATAACATACCGGGTTCTCGACCCAAAACAATGTTTCATTTTTCAATAAGCAGTATCAAAATACTCTGAGTGTCAAAACAATTTATCAAGAAAAGACTGAGTGTAAAATCATAGCATATCAATGAGGAAAATATAGTAAACACAACCCCCAAGGGGGAAACAGATCGGCACTAGGCTCCAAACACGACTTACATCCCAAATCATATCAAAATACAATAATACTAATTAAGCATAGGCTTAAAAGTTGGTTTAGCAACTCAATAGTTGCCTAAATACGGAAGATATTTCTAAAGTTCCAACCTTTTCATTTCAAAACCCGTGAAAGGGTGCATAGTCCGGGGTTTCATACCCTCAGGACATGATTTAAAGACATTACTTACCTCAAACTAGCCCGAAATTACTTCGCAATGCGTTTGCCTTTTGAATCAACTTGCGGATGCTCCAAATCTGGCAAGTTCAGATTTTTTTCATCAAATTATGCTCAAGGAATAATTTTCAATTGAAAAATATCGAATTTAGCTCAAGAATCCGAATTAGGTCAAAACCCGACCTCGGGCCTACATCTCGAAACTCAGAAATGTTTATACCAAAATGTTCTTCGTCCTCTCACGAGTCCGTACATATAAAGCACACCAAAATCGGAGTTCGTTTGACCCCTCAAATCGACCCCTAAAGGTCTCATAATCTCAAGCCCTAAACCCACCTTTTTCTACTGATTTCCAGGAATTTAATACTGAGATTATGTTCTATTCTCACCCATAAACGAGTTTTAATGATCAAAATACTTACCCCTATGAAGAACACTGATTTTCCTCTTCAAAAATCGCTTCAAGAGCTCTTTGTCCGTACAAAAATGGTGTAAAAAGGGTTTAGGTCGCGGAAGGGTTTATTTAAATATACCTAGTGATTTACTCTCCGCGATCGCGGTCAACGCCCTACGATCGCAAAACTTTGCCCCTTTTGACCTCCACGATCGCGGTCAAATCCTCGCGATCGCATAACTCTGCCCCTTTTGACTTCCGCGATCGCGGTCATCACTCCGCGATCGCACAGCTCTGCTGCCCCTCTACTCCGCGATCCCATACCAACGTTAGCGATCAAACAGAGAAAAATGTGCCTGCCCAAAATAACTCACTGCGATCACATTACTTCCCCCGCGATCGCACTGAAGGAAATTGCTGTGCACAAAAACCAGAAAACCAGCTATGTATTCAAGTCCAAATAAGTCCGTTAATCACCCGAAATCAATCCCGAGCGCCTCGGAACCCCAACCAACTATACCAACACATCATATATGATCATTCAAACTTAGTTTCACTCTCAAAACACTAAAATTAACATCAAAACACCAAATTCACCTCAGATTCAAGCCTAAGAACTTTTAAATTTCTAAAATCCACCAACGATGCCGAAACTATTCAAAACAACTCCGATTGACCTGGAAATTTGCAGACATATCCAAAATGACATTACAAACCTGTTCCAAGTGTTGGAATACCATTCCGACCTTGATAGCCTATTTTCCACTGTCAACTGGAAATCGCCAAAAACTAACTTTCGCGAATTCAAGCCTAATTCTACACCGGACATCACAAAAATATTCCGGACACTCCTAAGTCCCAAATCACCTAAAGAAGCTATCTAAGCCATACAATTTGCATTATGAGGTCGTTTACCAATAAGTCAACTCTCAGTTGACTTTTCCCATTTCAAGGCTATTTTTTTTAAAGACTAAATGAACGAACTCTCACTACAACCATTCGATTTCAAGCCTACCAACTCTAACACGTCGATAACAATATAACCAACTTATAACAAGTCAATTACAGCAATTATAATGCAGGTTCTAAATAACGACAAACCGGGTCTTTACATTCTCCCCCTCTTAAGCAAACGTTCGTCCTCGAACGGGTCTAGAAACATACCTGGAGTCTCAAACCACTGAGGAAATTTGCTTTGCATCTCCCGCTCGGTCTCCCAAGTAGCCTCCTCCACTGGCTGACCTCTCCACTGCACCTTCACTGATGCTATATCCTTAGACCTCAACTTTCTGACCTCGCGAGACAAGATTGCAACTGGCTCTACCTCATATGACATATCACCCTCCAGCTGAACTGTGCTGAAGTCTAACACATGAGACGGGTCACCAACATATTTCTTGAGCATCGACACATGAAATACCGGATGAACACTCGATAGACTGGGTGGCAAGGCAAGCTTATAAGCCACCTCTCCAATATTCTGAAGTACCTCAAAAGGACCAATAAACCGTGGACTAAACTTTCCTCTCTTTCCAAACCTCATAACACCCTTCATGGGTGATACCTTCAGCAGTACCTTAGCACCTTCCATAAATGACACATCCCGGACCCTCCGGTCCGCATAACTCTTATGCCTAGACTGCGCCCTGCGAAGTCGCTCCTAAATCAACTTCACCTTCTCCAACGCATCCTGAATCAAATCTGTGCCCAATAACTTAGCCTCACTAGGCTCGAACCAACCAACCAGAGATCTACACCTCCTACCATATAAAGCTTCATACGGGGCCATCTGAATACTGGACTGGTAGCTGTTATTATATGCAAACTCCGCTAGTGGCAGAAGTGCATCCCATGAACCACCAAAATCAATCACACAAGCCCGTAACATATCCTCCAAAATATGAATAGTCCGTTTCGACTGCCCGTCGGTCTGAGGGTGAAATGCAGTGCTCAACTCTACATCAGTACCTATACCTTTCTGTACGGCCCTCCAAAACTGAGATGTGAACTGTGTACCTCTGTCAGAAATGATAGAAACCGGAACTCCATGCAACCGGACAATCTCCTTAATGTAAATACCAGCCAACCGCTCTGAAGTATAAGTAGTACTGACAGGAATGAAATGCGCAGACTTGGTCAATCTATCCACAATAACCCAAATAGCATCAAAACCCTTCGAAGTCCGTGGAAGCCCCACTACAAAGTCCATAGTAATTCTTTCCCATTTCCACTCTGGAATATCTAACCTCTGAAGCAAACCACCTGGTCTCTGGTGCTCGTACTTGACCTGCTGGCAGTTGAGACACCGTGCTACATACTCAACAATATCTCTCTTCATCCGCCTCCACCAATACTGTTGTCTCAAATCATGATACATCTTCGCGGCACCTGGATGGATAGAATACCGTGAGCTTTGAGCCTCTGCTAATATCAAATCTCGAATCCCTTTCACATTGGGCACGCAAATAAGGCCCTGCATCCTCATAACTCCATCATCACCAATAGTCACATCTCTAGCATCACCCCGACGAACTGTTTCCTGAAGAACTAACAAGTGCCGGTCATCATACTGCCGTCTTTAATCTGATCAAATAAGGAAGACCGGGAAGCCATGCTAGCTACCACCCGTAGAGGATCTGACAAATCCAATCTCACCAACTGACCCGCTAAAGCCTGAACATCAAGTGCTAACAGTCGCTCTGCTGCTAAAAGATAAGCTAGACTCCCCAAACTCTCGGCTCTGTGACTCAAAGCATCGACCACTACATTGCCCTTCCCAGGGTGATACAAAATATTCAAGTCATAGTCCTTGAGAAGCTCCAACCATCTCCTCTGACGCAAATTCAAGTCCTTCTGCCTTAGCAGATACTGCAAGCTACGATGATCGGTGAAAATCTCACACTGTACCCCATACAAATAATGCCGCCAAATCTTTAAGGCATGAACAATGGAGGCTAACTGAAGATCGTTCACTGGGTAATTCTTCTCGTGTACCTTCAACTGTCTAGACGCGTAGGCAATCACCCTACCGTCCTGCATCAACACCGCTCCCAATCCAACTCTAGATGCATCAGAATAAACTGTATAAGAACCCGAACCAGTAGGTAGGACCAACACCGGAGCTGTGGTCAATGCTGATTTGAGCTTCTGAAAGCTCTCCTCACACTCGTTAAACCATCTGAATAGAACACCCTTCTGTGTCAATCTAGTCAATGGTGAAGCAATAGAAGAGAATCCTTCTAGAAAATGACGGTAATATCCTGCTAAACCAAGGAAACTCCGAATCTTTGTAGCTGAAGACGGTCTAGGACATCTCTGCACAACCTTAATCTTCTTCGAATCAACCTGAATACCCTCAATAGACACCACGTGCCCCAAGAAAGCCACTGAACCAAGCCAAAACTCACACTTGGAGAACTTTGCATTAAGCTTCTCCTCCCTCAATCTCTGTAACAGAACCCTCAAGTGCTGAGCATGCTCTTCCTGTCTACGAGAATAAACCAGGATGTCATCAATGAACACAATGACAAACGAATAAAGGTAAGGCTGAAACGCGCTGTTCATCAATTGCATGAACGCGACTGGGGAATTGGTCAGCCCAAATGACATAACCAGAAACTCATAATGACCGTATCTGGTCCTGAAAGCAGTCTTCGGAATGTCAGAATCCCGAATCTTCAGCTGATGATACCCAGACCTTAAGTCAATCTTGGAGAACACCTTAGCTCCCTGGAGCTGATCAAATAAGTCATCAATACGAGGTAAAGGATATCAGTTCTTCACCGTAACCTTATTCAGTTGTCTATAATCAATGCACATACGCATGGAGCCATCCTTCTTTTTCACAAACAACACCGGCTCACCCCAAGGCGACACACTAGGCTGGATGAACCCCTTATCTAAGAGTTCCTGAAGCTGCTCCTTTAATTCTTTCAACTCTGCTGGTTCCATACGGTAAGGTGGAATAGAGATAGGCTGAGTGTCGGGCATCAAGTCAATACCAAAATCAATATCCCTGTCAGGTGACATGCCTGGCAGGTCTGTAGGAAATATATCCAAAAAATCACGGACTACAGGAACAGAATCAACAGATGGAGTCTCACTACTAACATCCCTCACAAAAGCAAGATAGGACTCACACCCTTTCTCAACCATACGCTGAGCCTTTAAATAAGAAATCACTCTGCTAGGCACATGCTCTATAGACCCTTTCCACTCAATTCTCGGAACACCAGGCATAGCTAGGGTCACGGTCATAGCGTGACAATCAAGAATAGCATAACGTGGGGATAACCAATCCATGCCCAGAATCACATCAAAATCGACCATACTGAGTAACATCAAGTCCACTCGGGTCTCCAGACCCCCAATATATATAAGACACGACCGATACACACGGTCCACAACAATAGTATCATCCACTGGAGTCGAAACATGAACATATTTAACTAAGTATTCACGGTGCATATTCAGAAAATGAGCAAAATAGGATGAGACATAACACTACGTGGAACCAGGGTCAAATAAAGCCAACGCATCAGTGTGACAAACTGAAATAGTACCTGTAATCACCGCATCTCAGGCCATAGCATCAGGCTTAGCCGGAAGTGAATAAATATGTGCCTGGCCTCCACCTGCTCGACCTCCCCCTCTAGTGCTGCCTCTAGATGCCTGACCACAACCCCTAACTGCCTGGGTAAGTGGTGAAGTGACTGGGGCTAAAGTCGAGGGATGAACCCTCTGCTAGGACGACATGGACAATGCCTCCACCCATGTTCGAACTCTCCACACTCATAACAACCACCTGGAGCTGGAGATGAAAATGAACGAGAACCTCTGCCACCCTGATAACTACCAGACGAACCACGCATGGAAGAACCCTGATAAGATGATGCTCGGGCGGAGCTCTGAGATGGAAGGGCACTAAAAGATGAACGTCCCTGATGAGAATTGCGAGGACCCTGCCCCGACGATATACCACTGTAAGCTGGGCGAGCTGGATGTGAAGGTCTAAATGGATGACCTCTGTTAGGCTGAAATTTACCTCTAGGAGGAGCACCACTGAAATTACCTGAACTCCGAGGCCTCTTAGCCTCCCTCTACTCACGCTCCTTCCTGCGAATCGACTCAATGTCCCGAACTTTATCAACAACCTGCTCAAACGTGGCTCCAGACACCCTCTCTCTGGTTATCAAAATCCGAAGCTGATACGTGAGACCATCCACAAATCTCATGATACGCTCCCTGTCAGTGGGGACTAACTCCGAAGCATGTCTGGCTAACTCAGAATACCTCATCTCATACTGGGTGACCGATAACTCTCCCTGGCGCAACTGCTCAAACTGCCTGCGCTGCTGCTCTCTGTGGGACTGAGGAACATATTTCTCCAAAAAGATCGTGGATAACTGTTGCCGGGTAAGAGGTGCTGAACCAACCGGCCTACACCTCTCGAATGTTTCCCGCCAAGTAAAAGCAGTACCAGCAAACTGATAAGTAGCGAATGAAACCCCGCTGGTCTCCTGAATACCCGCTGTACGAAGCATCTTCTGACATTTATCAATAAAACCTTGGGCATCCTCGCCCTCTATACCGCTGAAGGTCGGAGGCTAAAGTCTGCTGAATCTCTCCAACCTACGCTGCTCATCCTCAGGCATAACAGGGACCACATAATCCTGAACCAGAGCAACTGGCTGATCTAGGGCTGCTCCTGGTGCCTGAATACCCCGTACAACTAGCTCAGGTCCCCGGGCAGTTGGAGTCTTATTGCCTCCCCCGACCTAAGATGCATTGGCAGTAGTGGTCATGGCCACTGCTTGAGCTAAATTGGAACACACCGTCATATCTGAGCCAGGGTCTCCTGAAGACCCGAAATAACAATAGGCACATCAGGTGCCTGAGCTTGTCCCCTTGGAGCAACATCGGTGGGAACCTGATCCTGAACAATATGGGGATTCTGTGGCACTGCCCCGGCTGCTGCACGGGTAGGTCCCCCAACTCTACCACGGCCCCGACCCCTTTTGGGTCTGGCTGGTGCCTGGTCACCCTGATCGGTATTGCGTGTCCTCACCATTTGTGAGAGAATGAAACAACATAAGTTTTTAGATTTCAAGAATCAATAGATTGGCACAAAAGAGTTCAAAGATATATGTTTCCTAAGAGTTCTGCAACCTCTCGAAGATAAGTACAAACGTTTCCGTACCGATCCGCAAGACTCTACTGAACCTGCTCATGACCGTTGAGTCGTATGTAACCTAGAGCTCTGATACCAACTTGTCACGACCCCAAATCCTAACAGGGCGTGATGGAGCCTATCGTGGAACTAGGCTAGCTATCCATCACCTTACTACACATTTGTTCAATTATAAGAGTTCACAATTTAATAATAAGCATGCAACCAAGCATAGAATAGTGTAATTTAGTCTTAGCGTCCCAACAATAGTCTAAACAAAACCTCCCAAGACTGGAGTCAATAGTCATGAGCATCTAAGAATAAGTAAATCTAACTCTGCTAAAACTATAATGTATGTCTCTGAAGCAAATGCTAAAACTAAATAAGGAAGGGAAGTGGAGAAGATGTGGACGCTGAACAGCTACCTCGAAATCCCGTGAATCTGCAACTACAAGCAAGGACAACTACTACTCCAGACTGTCACATGAATCTGTGCACAAAGACACATGGAGTCTTTATGAGTACGCCAACTCAGTAGTAATGAAAATAAATCACAGTCTGAGAATTATAAAACACACAGTACAGATAAACAATTCCACAAAACCAGTAAAACACCATGTCACCATGTAGTATTCATCAAATAATAAGTTCGAAATCAGTTTCCAGAAATTCCTTGAAAACAAGTGCAATATTAGTATATCTCACTAAAATTCTCAGTAAAACCAGTTTGAAAATGAAGTAAATCATAGTTCGAAAACTTAGTAAAATCATCATAAATCTGCCCCTCGGGCCAAATCATTTCTTGTAACAGTTACCCCTCAAGCATTCTCTCAATCACTCGGTATCAATCATCACTCAGTATCAGCCTCGCGGGCAATCATCATCACTCAATAGGTACCTGCGCTCACTGGGGGTGTGTACAGACTCCGGAGGGGCTCCTACAGCCCAAGCGCTATAACAACATAAGGCCTGAAAGCCTCCTCACCTCTCTCATAAGGCCTGAAAGCCTCATCACCTCTCTCATAAGGCCTGCAAGCCGCCTCACCTCTCTCATAAGGCCTGAAAGCCTCCTCACAATATAGGCCTGAAAGCCTCACTCAGTCAGACACTCTCAATTTGCCCTTAGGCCATAACATACCGGGTTCTCGACCCAAAATAGTGTTTCATTTTTCAATAAGCAATATCAAAATACTCTGAGTGTCAAAACAATTTATCAGGAAAAGACTGAGTGTAAAATCATAGCATATCAGTGAGGAAAATATAGTAAACACAACCCCAAGGGGAAAACAGATCGGCACTAGGCCCCAAACACGGCTTACAACCCAAATCATATCAAAATAAAATAATACTAATTAAGCATAGGCTTAAAAGTCGGTTTAGCAACTCAATAGTTTCCTAAATACAGAAGATATTTCCAAAGTTCCAACCTTTTCATCTCAAAACCCGTGAAAGGGTGCATAGTCCGGGGTTTCATACCCTCAGGGCAGGATTTAAAGACATTACTTACCTCAAACTAGCCCGAAATTACTTCGCAATGCGTTTGCCTTTTGAATCAACTTGCGGATGCTCCAAATCTACCAAGTTCAGATTTTTATCATCACATTATGCTCAAGGAATAAATTCCAATTGAAAAATATCGAATTTAGCTCAAAAATCCGAATTCGGTCATAACCCGACCCCCAGTCCCGCGTCCTGAAACTCAGAAATTTTTATACCAAAATATTTTTCGTCCTCTCACGAGTCCGTACATATTAAGCACACCAAAATATGAGTTAATTTGACCCCTCAAATCGACCCCTAAAGGTCTCATAATCTCAAGCCCTAAACCCACCTTTTTCTACTGATTTCCATGAATTTAATACTGAGATTATGTTCTATAATCACCCATACACGAGTTTTAATGATTAAAATACTTACCCCTATGAAGAACACTGATTTCCCTCTTCAAAAATCGCTTCAAGAGCTCTTTGTCCGTACAAAAATGGTGTAAAAAGGGTTTAGGTCGCGAAATGGTTTATTTAAAAATGCCCAGTGATTTACTCTCCACGATTGCGGTCAACGCCCCGCGATCGCACAACTTTGCCCCTTTTGACCTCTGCGATCGCGGTCAACTTCCCGCGATCGCATAGCTCTGCCCCTTTTGACTTCCGCGATCGCGGTCATCACTCCGCGATCGCACAGCTGTACTGCCCCTCTACTCCGCGATCGCATACCAACGTTCGCGATCGCATAGAGCAAAATGTGCCTGCCCAAAATAACTCACCGTGATCGCATTACTTCCCCTGCGATCGCAGTGAAGGAAATTGCTGTGCACAAAAACTAGAAAACCAACTATGTATTCAAGTCCAAATGAGTCTGTTGCCCCTCGGGACCCCAACTAACTATACCAACACATCACATATGATCATTCAAACTTAGTTGCACTCTCAAAAAAAAATTAACTTCGAAACACCAAATTCACCTCGGATTCAAGCCTAAGAACTTTGAAATTTCTAAAATCCACCAACGATGCCAAAACTATTCAAAACAACTCCGATTGGCCTGGACATTTGCAGACATATCCAAAATGACATTACGAACCTGTTCCAAGTGTCGGAATTCCATTCCGACCCCGGTAGCCTATTTTCCACTGCCAACCGGAAATCGCCAAAAACTAACTTTTGCTAATTCAAGCCTAATTCTACACCGGACATCAAAAAAATATTCTAGACACACTCCTAAGTCCCAAATCACCTAACGAAGCTATCTGAGTCATAAACTCTGCAATACGAGGCCGTTTACCAATAAGTCAACTCTTAGTTGACTTTTCTCATTTCAAGACTATTTTTTTTAAAGACTAAATGACTGAACTCTCACTACAACCATTCGATTTCAAGCCTACCAACTCTAACACGTCGATAACAGTATAACCAACCTATAACAAGTCAATTACAACAATTATAATGCAGGTTCTACATAACGACAGACCGGGTCGTTACAAAGTAAAATGCCAATGAATTAAGTCGAGATCTAGTTCGGGGATCGAAGGATGATAGTGCAACGAAACGATGAATCAAGAAGGCATATTGCGCAATGTCTGGTAAAATGCACATAACATTTCCTCATAACTCCATTTGGGCTCCACAATATATCGTTGGAAAGATAATTCATCGGGCTACAACGTTCATTTTCTGCATTTTCCCAAATTCCCAACTAGTGAGACGCATAGTGCGACACATCAGTGTAAAAATCTGTCAGAAAATAGCAATCTTCAGAGACTGGGTTTTTGAGGTCTGTCAGGAAAAAGCACTAATGCTCTACACACTGCGACGCACAGTGCGACACATGAAAAGCAAAAAGCTTGCAAGTTTTCCTATTTCGGTTAAGAAAAGGGAATTTCGTTTAGGCCCGACCCTACCTGGCATAAATACATGGGAAAAAGGTATTTTCTGGACTTTTGACACATCTAAGACCTAAAAAGGCTAGAGAAAAGGTGGAGAAGCCAAAGCACAAAGAATTCATCATTCAATCCTCACTCAAGACAAGCATTTGGATCGTTTAATGCTTTTCTTTATATTAGTGTTGAATTACTCCATATCTATGCAATTGTTCTCTTTAGGGATTGATGGATTTGGTGTCTTGATACTTATTTATGGATAATTAACTCTAGTTTTATGTATTGAATCGTTTTGGATGTTTTAACTGTTGCATCTATAGTCACTTTTTGATGTATTCGAGAGAGGCATAACTTGTGATATTGTTGCATTATATTTTGTTGGTTGTAGTAATTAATTATTCTTAGTAATAAGAAGAGGCTAGTTGAATTGTTGATTAAACTTAATTAGGAGGATAATCGAGAGATGTTCTCCTAAAGACCAATCCACTACGAATTCTTGCATATCTTCACATGCTTAAAATTGGTTCATCTTGTGAGGTTGAGACTTAATCGAGAGAGGATTTTTTACTAATCAATTGAACTAATAACCAAGTGAATTCGAGAGACTCACTTGAACATTAGAAGTGAATTATCTGGAGTTAAATCCCAAATATTTTTCTTGCACCTATCATATCAACCCTATTTCTCCCAATTGATATCATTCTTTGCTTATTACGTGCGTTGTTTGTCACTAGTCAATAGTTTAGACTTGTTATATCCCGTACCTTTGCATTAGGATGTGCCGTATTAAATCTACATGAGTTCGAAGAAATTTTGTCGATTAGGAGGTTATAGAGGGTTTAAGATATTATTATTATGAGACCTTGTAAGTCTACAATTGATATTGTTAGATATTATTAGTATGATATTTTCTTTTAAGTGGAGTATTTTAGTAAAAGTTTTATAAGTATAATTTTGGGTAGTTACCATTATTACTACTTTCGGATATGGTAAATTATGCACATAATATGAGAAAGTTTATAAATAATATTTTCTTTAGTGTAAAAAAATAGAAGTTATTTTCTCACAAAAGAAGGTTATGTTTTTACCATTTTGAGAATTAAGCGTACAAAAATTTGTACTCTTTATACGAGGCTAGCAAAATTAAAGTTGAGAAAATATATGTATTTTTACATGAATGTTTTAATAAAATAATAGTGTATGTATTGAATTAATATGGTACCACGATTTATTATTTTAATATTATAATAGTAGTACTTTAGGATGATGACAAGACTATCTTTTAGGTTATAAGTGCTTATGATATTTATAACAAGTGATAAGTAAGTGCCATGAAGGATAAAGGGTAAACAAATCAAAGAAAATAAGTTTCGTTGAAGGATGTTGATTTAGGATAAAATATGGTCCGAGCTATAATACTCGATATTTATGAACTAGTACCATAGAAGGTACCATATGACCGAGATAGTATGATGTATAGGATATATTAAAAATGAGTAGAACTTTAAGTAATTTGAGATAATTCTTAATTATGTGGGTAATTGATTAATTATTGGGTAACGAGACATTACCTAGTTAATTGATAAATTATAAGATAAAGCTTAACTCCACCCCCCCCCCCTAAATGTGGCCACAAGAAGGTGGTAACCTAGTATAGTGATTTCAAGACACCTCATTCTAGGATTTTAAAAATAAACCATATTTCATTGTCAAACTCCAATAATTTCAATGCCAACAAAACATTACAATCAGAAGTGAGAGTTCTACGTAGGGTTTTACTAATTTCCCACAGGGAAACGTGAATTCTTGCAACTAAAACGAATCCAACGTAAAATTTTGCGGTTCTAAAGGAGTACGGTGCGACCTTTTTCAAGAATATCATACGATTTTTTTCTACTCCAGGTATGTTAAGGCTAATCTTTCCTTCTTTTGGCACGATCCAAGTAACGATACGTAAACGTAATGCTATTCCATAAGTGGTTCTACTCTTAGAAGTTAAGGATGTCTATGTTATTCATTCCAGTAAAGTGATATTCAAGCATGTCTCTAAGTCCCTATTGAGGTATATGATAGAGATGATAATGTTTATAATACAGTGATACGCGCATCTTCATGCATTTACCACCGAGCTACGGCCAGTCGGGCAGTTACCACCGGTTGGGCAGTTATGTATCATTATTTACCGCCGGTTGGGCAATCATTATTGTTGATACCCAATTTTTCCTCAATTTTTTTTAATTTTGCATATATACCTTCAAAATAAGGTTTTCATAACAATTGGTATTTTCTATAATTTTCTCATATTTTATTTTATTTATTTTAATTTACCCAGTATTTTATTTCTAATCATTACTTATAAAATTGCATTATAAATTATTTCAAAAACATTTTTGACTTAATATATTATTTTTTGGTCCTATTAAGATCAAATTATTTAACAATTAGCCAAAGTTGCACTCTTTGACTATAATTGCAATAACTTTGCAATTATAGCCTAATCATATGTTTTATGCTATTTTATCCCGTAATTAGTCATTTATATTTTTAAATACTAATTAATCACTTTAATTTAATTTATTAGGTATCAATTTTATTTTTTACAATTATTAGCTATTTTTATAAATTATTTATCTATTTTAATTGGGTATTTAATAGTTAGCCACTTTTATTTAAATCCTAGCCTCAATTAAACAAAACCCCCTAACCCATTTAAATCAACCCAATACCCCAAGCCCAGACCTAAATCCTACCCGGCCCAATCCATCACTCAATCTGGACCGTTGATTAATTCTAATCAACGGTCCAGATCACCCCTTACAAAATTAAGACCTACACAACTACCCCCCTTCTCTCATTTCCCCCTCTCATTTCACTTAGCCGTCTCTCTGAGTTCTCTCATCTCTCTCTCTCTAAGACGCTCCACCTGCTGAGCCCCTATCCTCCCTTCTCCGGCCACCTCTTTACCGGAAATCATGGAGGTCTCACCTCCCACCAGCCTTATGTCTCCCCCCCTTGAACGTGTGTCACCACCTTGAGGCTCTCAAGTGAACTAGAGGTGGTTCAACTCACCTATCCCGTCTCATGCCATTTTTCCGGCCATCTATGACCGTTCGAGTAAGATCTACCATTTTCCGGCCAAAGGCCGGTAATATCTTTGAGTTTTCTTCTTCTTTTCGGAGTTCTTTAGGAAAACCTAACTCTGAACCTCCCGATTTCTTTAGATATGTAACAGAACTGCGTGTATTATGAGGTTCTTACATGTTTTCCTCAAAGATCTTCCTGTTTCATGAATGATTTCTTCATCTTCAAAACTAGGGTTCTTGAACCACTTTTTCAAAACGCTTTCTCTTATGATTTTTAGTACTAATATATGATTCTCATTATGTTTTAAATGTTGTTTTAAGTCTTCTCCTTTATACGAGTTATTCTGTTAAAAAACCCCAACTTTTAGGGTTCTGAGTTCGTCTTAGGTACTATGTTCAATTAATCTGTATGTTTCTCATGAACATTCTATGATTCTGTGATTTTACTTTATGTTTGCTTGTTAGGGTTTCTAGGTTTGATTACTTCTGCCTATATCATGTCTATGCTGTGATTCAGACTGTGTTCTATATGAAACTCTAACTTTTATGTGATACTAGTGTTCTTGTGGTTCTGATTCTCTGTCACTTATGCCTAAATGTATACTGTTCCTTATTATTTGCTACGAATCCCTTATTGCATGATTATGGTTTTCTAATTTTTGCCTAATGTGTTATTCCAGTACTGTTTCATTAGTGCTCTATTAATTTTTACACTATATCCCTTTACTGATTTTTAACTGTGATATTTTCCCTTTGAATTACAGTGGTTTCTTGACTTTGAGGGTTCCCTTACTTGTGTGATACTTTCCTTAATTGGTGCTAGTTCCCTGTGATTTGAATCTCAATCGATATTTTCTTGATTGATTTCCAGAATTATACTATATTCTACCTTATTTTATGTATAAATATGCTGTCAATTAATTTTTATATACTTTCCTTAATCAATATATCCTGTACCTAGTCCTAATCGCATGCCCTATTCTTTACTACTCTTTGTATGATTAAAATCAGTCTTTCAATTAGTTTTCTTTCCTTGTTTACCACTTTTGTATCCGTTTGAACTGTGACTCCTTAATTGTGGGGAGTACTTATATTAATTGATTCTCTTTCCTTATTTATCACTATTGTATCCGTTTGAACTATGACTCCCTAATTAAAGGGAGTACTTGCATTGATTGGACTCTGATTGTGATTATTTCTATAATTGTGTTAAACTTTACTTGTTATCATATTTTTCCTGCCTACTTTCAAAACTATATATACCCTTCACTCTTTCATTATCAGAAAATGAACAAATACTATTTTGAACTCTCTTACACACACAAATACTCTCTCTCGCTCTTCTTTTTGGCTGTTTGCTACTCTTAGTCGGCTACAAGCCAAGACTGAGTATTATATACTCTATTTCTCTTTACTCTACACTTATTCTCTTTTAACTGGTATGTCTTCAGTTTAACTTAAAGCCTCAAAAACAACATGTTTCTTTTGGTATTGCAATTCATCTTATTCATATTGTGCTTTTACGTGTGGTTCTGTTGTTTGCCCTGTAATTAGCATGTCTACTTTATGCCTTAGTTAATATGATTCCTGTACCTCTTCCCCCTTAAACTCAGCATGCTATCCCCCTTTAGCACCCCCTCAATATGATTCTGTTAAGTCCCTGGCATGAACATCCTTGTGACAAAACTATTTATGTGGTTACTTAGGTTCTGTACAAGTCTATAATACATTAGGACTTCTCTGATTGTAACTTGTGTGAAAATCTATCTGTACTTATTCCTATGTGTGTCCTATTTGTCCCCAATCCCCTTTTCCGTGTTTGTGATTGTTGAAGTGGTTCTGTTCCCCTGTTTCTTACTTTATGTTCTTCTGATTGTTCTATTCCCTTTCCTTTTCAAGTTGTTTCTCTCAAATGAAATCTTCTGTTGTTCTCCAAAACTGATTTCAAACAAGTTATTTTCCAAAAGCTGTGGGGAGAGCAAGACTGGAGTGGTTGACAGGGTTGTTCAATATTATTTTTAGGACGAAGAAGATGCCGGAGGAGTGGAGATGGAGCATAGTGGTGCCGTTGTACAGGAACAAAGGCGATATCCAGTGTTGTAACAACTATAGGGGTATCAAGTTACTAAGCCATACTATGAAAGTCTGGGAAAGGGTGGTTGAGGCGAGGGTGAGGAGGACAGTGTCGATAGCCGACAATCAGTTTGGGTTCATGCCGGGTCGATCCACCATGGCAGCTATCCACCTTATTATGAGGCTGGTGGAATAGTTCAGGGATAAGAAGAAGGATCTGCACATGGTGTTTATCGACTTAGAAAAAGCATATGACTAGGTCCCTATGGAGGTGCTCTGGAGATGTCTTGAGGCTAAGGGCGTTCCGGTCGCCTACATAAGAGCGACCAAGGACATGTATGATAGAGCTAAGACTAACGTTAGGACTGTGGGGGCAACTCAGAGCATTTCCCGGTTGTTATGGGTTTACACCAAGGCTCCGCGCTTAGACCATTCCTATTTGCCTTGGTGATGGATGCACTGACACACCATATTCAAGGGGATGTGCCATGTTGTATGTTATTTGCGGATGACATAGTCCTGATCTATGAAACGAGGGACGGTGTTAACGCGAGGATGGAGGTCTGGAGACAAACCCTTGAGTCTAAGGGTTTCAGATTGAGCAGGTCTAAGACTGAGTATCTGGAGTGGAAGTTTAGCGCTGAGGCAAGTGAGGTAGGTAGGGATTTGAGGCTTGGATCTCAGGTCAACCCCAAGAGATATAGCTTCAAGTACCTCGGGTCGGTGATTCAGGGGGACGAGGAGATTGACGAGGACGTCACCAATCGTATAGGGGCGTGCTGGACGAAGTGGAGGCTTGCATCTGGAGTTTTGTGTGACAAGAAAGTGCCATCGAAACTTGAAGGTAAGTTTTATAGAGATTTGGTTAGACCTGCCATGTTGTATGGGGCAGAGTGTTGGCCGGTTAAGAACTCCCACATCCAGAGGATGAAGGTAGCAGAGATGAGAGTTCTTAGGTGGATGTGCGAGCACACTATGATAGATAGGATTAGGAATGAAGATATTCAGAAAAAAGTAGCCGTGGCGCTAGTGGATGATAAGATGCGGAATGCGAGGCTCAGATGGTTCGGGCACGTGCGGAGGAGGAGACTTGATGCCCCGGTGAGGAGGTGCGAGCGGTTGACGGTAG
The DNA here is from genome assembly GCA_005239495.1 of Nicotiana undulata. Lineage (NCBI taxonomy): Eukaryota > Viridiplantae > Streptophyta > Magnoliopsida > Solanales > Solanaceae > Nicotiana > Nicotiana undulata. The sequence goes on from ML297307.1 coordinate 100,645, forward strand.
TAGGTTTGAGGAGAGGTAGAGGGCGGCCGAAGAAGAATTGGGGAGAGGTGATTAGGCAGGACATGGAGAGATTGGAGATCTCCGAGGATATGGTCCTTGATAAGAAGGTTTGGAGGTCAAGCATCAGGGTTGTAGGATAGGGGGTAGTAGAGCTTTTCACCCTTCAGTCCCGGGGCGGGGCGAGTTTGGATAGGGTTGATCTTAGAGGGCTTGAGGTCTATGCTGCTATTGTTATTGCATGTCATTTATATATCTTATGGTTTTTATGCTATGCCACTATTTTAACGAATTCTGTTGGAGTTACTAATGATTTTTCTTTTTGTGTTTATTTTGTCTCCCTGAGTCGAGGGTCTATTAGAAACAGCCTCTCTGCCCCTATCGGGGTAGGGGTAAGGCCTGCGTAGAGACTACCCTCCCCAGACCCCACTTTGTGGGACTTTACTGGGTAGTTGTTGTTGTTGTGTTTTCTACTCAACCTCTTTCAAAACTATGTCAAGCACTTTCACTCTAGTCTTAGAAATCTAGGTTCTGCCCTTCTAATGTGTGACTGCTTTGGGATCCCTATGAGATCCCTCTGAACTCTGATGCATTAGAGTTGGCCCTTCCACATTGCACATACTCAGTATGGTTATGAAAATCTTGGTGTGAGCACTGCCCGGGATCCCTTGAGATCCTTAGGGAACTCTGACACACCTGGATGATGTGAAAGGCTGTGAACACCAATGGCATTTAGAAATTCTGGAGACTTTGGGCCTATCAGTAGGCTCCCTATAGTGTAACTTCTTCTTTTCTTTATTCAGTTATGTAATTTATGCAAATGGCCTGTAATAATTATTGTAAACAACTCTGGGGGATGGATAATGAAAAGGGAATGGGGTAACTATGCATGCTTTAGCTATTAAAGGGAAGAAACCATGCTATTAGGCTTTATTTCCTATCTGCGCAATAGAAGTCATATTTAGGCCCATATGTTCAAAATCATGCATTAGAAATCATGTTTCCCAGGTCTTATGTTTACTGTTTCAGCATGCTCATTTTACTATCATATCACTTAGAAAAATCCTGCTAATAAATTGTATTCTCTACAATCATATTTTACGCTTCCATGTACACTTAGAGATCCCGTTTTAGGATAAACGACATTAACCAACATGTCACCTTTGCATATCCTGAAAGCATGTTAAAACACTGCGATATCTGTTCATATAGAGATCCTGTTTAGGCTTCTGATTCTGCATCTCTGTGCATTAGATACCATGTCCTTAGGATTGCATCTTACTCTCTTAAATAAACCTAGTTTAATTACTGATACACGAAAAGGGATAAAACAACTTCACTTAATTTTCTGCAAAAAACTAGTAATAATTATGAGTTCTAAGCCCCCCCCCCCTAGAACAACATGTTTAGGTAATATAATTTCAAACAGTCCTTCTCTAAAGTAATTCTGGCAACTGGTGTACTTTCTCACACCTGGACAAGCCTTAGGTGATTAACTTGTTTAAAACTGAAATCTGCTTCTCTTGCTTAATCCCCAACATGTTTTAAAATCAGTAGGCAAAACGGATTAGGACCCCTTTCTGAGTTATAAGACAAGTCTGCATATTTTTTCTGAACTCACCTAGACACCATGTCTTAGGATTCTGAACTTTAAGTACTGCCTTTAAGTGTGTTTGAGTCGTGCTGTCCATTTGCATTACTTGTTGAGGTATACTTGAGCCTTTTATCTGCTTTTTCTGTGTTCCCATTAATTGCAGTCCTATATGCTTTTGTCTGTCGCCTTAGCATTTTTCCTTTAAACCTGAGGGTCTGCCTAGAACTTCCCTTATAGGTAGAGATCCTAATCTCCTCCAGGACTATTAGGAAAGGACGGGTAACAACACGTCATAGAGGCCGTTTACCAACACTCGCTTCAATTACCTTTACGGGGTGGGAAGGGTAGATATGGACATGATGACCGGTGCACTAATACCATGTGTATCCCGTCTTTGAGGAGTGATATATAGGGTATTGTACTGATGTGATCCATATGACAAACAACCTAAGACTTCCCCTACCTTTGTATATATGTTTTATATATAACTCTTTCAAAAACCTTATTTAGATATTAAATATTTTCTAAACTTCAGCAACACATGTGTGCTTAGACCGCGAAGCTTTGAAAACCCTTTACTTGTTTTAAACAATTAATTGCCTATTTGCTACTTGCTCAAATTCACAAAGTTGTTTTGCCAGGAACCACATTTGTGGATTCTGAGGGGTGCCTAACACCTTCCCCTTAGAATAATTTCAAGCCCTTACCCTGTCTCTGGTTATCTAATCTGGTTTGTAAATGACCCAAATAAGTGCCATAACGCACCTTATCTCGTTAGGTGGCGACTCTTCGAATTCTTGCATACCCCTTTCCCAAAAGGAAAAGAGTTGTCCCAATTATGTCAAAAACCCTGACTGATCCGAAAGGAGTTTGAAAAAGGGCGCGCGACAACATGGCGACTCTGCTGGGGATTTTTAGGCTTTTACCATTTCAAACTACTTTGTGAATTTGTACCTCTTCCCATTTCCCTTACGTGCAATTAAATTTTTATTTCCTTCAAGCATTTAATTTTCCTCAAGAGCAAAACTAACATGTTTCCTTGTTTTCCTTTTGTAATCGCTTTTTAAATTATAACTGTTGTATTTACTGTTTTCACAACGTGCAAATACATGACTATGTGCCTTTACTGCTTTTTTATTGCATAATCATGCTCAACATCATACTCCACTCATGCCAAAATAAATTCTACAGCAACGCTTGATGAGTGGTTGCGCCCTTCCTATTTTATCACCCCTAAATTCGAAAATGCTTATTTGCGGTAAAACTAGTTGATCAGCGGTGCAGTCGACGGTTCCATGCCTTCCCCCTTGAGTTGTCCGCTCAAGGGTACCACTCTAAAACCCCATGGAATCTGTTAAACTGTACATGGATCATGGTCAAACCTAGACGGGTTAGTGTGTCGTCTGCACAGTAATCCTTTAAGACAGCCTTATCCAAAAGTCCATCGGGTTTTTCATAATCCCAACGGACGCAATCACGATCTGTGCATTTATTAGGAGAATTAAATGCTTGTATGATAATCATAAGTGTATAAATAGTCGAGTCTGGCGGGGTAAGGGCCTAACAATTTTGTCTTGTAGAAATATGAGGCACGAGGTCCCCAGATTCGGCATGCTAACCAACGTCCACCCAAATCTTCTAAACTGGTGGGAGGACCTTCACTCTAGTGATAAGACACTTGTCAAGAAATACTTGGGTAACCTACCGTCTCTCCTAGACATTCAACCCAACAACATGTTGATTGAGGCTGCCACTTTGTTCTGGGATAGCGAGAGTCGTCTTTAGTTTTGTGGACATTGAAATGACACTGTTGTTGGAGGAAATAGGAGGATTGGCGGGTCTAGTCTGGGAGACTCCTGGGTTGTTAATGCCTGAAAACCGCACAGGCATGGATTTCTTGAAAATGATGGGTCTGAAGAAGAATGCAGAGTTAGAGTGTCTGAAGAAGTCGTACATTCCTTTCTAGTATTTGTATGAAAGGTACGGTCATAGCAAGTCATACTGCACCTATCATGACGAATTCGCCATAACATCTTTGGGACACATTCATCGTAGGGTATTCGTCTTCATTGTTTTCTTCCTAGGGTTGATCGTATTTCCAACAAAGAAAGAAAGGATCCACACTAGGCTGGCTTTGGTAACCAAAACCTTGATGGAGGGAAATGATGGACAAACTTTCAGCATCATCCCTATGATTATCTCACACATTTATCGAGCCTTAGAACACTGTCAAAAGGGAGCTAAGCACTTCGAAGGCTGCAACTTGTTACTACAACTCTGGTTCTTAGAACATCTCCAAAAGGGCCAGTACCGACAAGAATTTCTGCGAAAGGCATGGGACGACCACATTGCTTTCCATCACCCAAAGCGAATGACATACATTCCTGACAGGTTTGCTCAGCCCGAGTCTGCCAAAGAATGGGTAGAGTTCTTCTATAATCTGACTGAGGAGCAAGTGCAGTGGATGTCCGAGTGGTTTCCAACAGATGAATTCATCGTCAGGTCTAGGGATGCGCCATTCTTGGTGCTAATTGGTTTGAGGGGAACATATACTTACGTCCCTCTCCGGGTTATGAGACAAGCAGGCAGGAAGCAAATTATACCAAGGGTCGACAAGATGAGCCATTTTTTAGCCGACTTTCAAGATGATTATACTCCTCACAACTGCCAAGCCCAACACATGTGGCACTGTAAGATCATAATGGAAAAAGACACGATCGAACCAGACATATATCATGCAGGCTGTACACCCTTCTACTCATGATGGTTAGAAGATAACTAGGATGGTCTAGGCAGGCCAGGGTTCATCCGAGGACACATGGCATAGACGAAAAAGCTGAAGCTCAAGTCAAGCATAATCAACTGCGCAAGAGGATCCGTGAATGCGAGAACGAGCACCGTGAGATACATGAAACCAACAAGAGGTTGATTGAAGAATGGAAAGACATGGCTGTCTGTTCCAACATAAGACTGGAATACTTGGAGCGAGGCATAGTTGAGCTGGAGGGTAAGATCATCAAGAGGGCTGAAGACTGTCAAAAGGCTGAGGGGAATGAAGGTGGACATCTAGCCAGAGCATATCTACTGCTAGGACTTCGCGAGCTGGGGAGCCTGTTCGATGGAATCAAGGATGCCGAGTCTGGGGATGGTCTTTCTGGGACCAAGTAGTACAGGATTTCTTTTTTGCTTTATCAATGTAATAATGCCAAGTGCCATTGGTGACTTTATTTCTTGCTTATTTTAGTGTCGTTTTGGGTTCGTCTATTTTTACATTAATTAAATGAGGCATTTGCATCCAAGTTCTTCAAATTAATTTGTCGCTAGGCCTACCTCGGGCACAACGAGGCTCCCAAATTAGGACACACTTATATTCTCGCACTATGTGTTTAAATACCGCAATACTTTTTCATAATCCTCACTAACTTGGCTACCTTTTTATTTTTGCTTTATTTTATTTGATTATTCCCCTTCCCCAAAGGTTGGTTCGTGCACTCTGGCATCATCATCATACTACACAAGATCCAGGGGCTCTCCGCCTTCTCTTCATCCTAGCCCTCCAAAAGGCAAAGGCAAAGGAAAAATGGAATATTCAAGCAACATTAGAAAAGAAAACACAATGCTGGTTGAACGAACAGAGGATCCTAACAATCAAGGTACTCAGGTTCAAACGAGGCTATGTTACAGCTCGAACAAAGATTGTTGAAGCTATAAGGGGAGCTTGAGCATGTTTGGAATTTGGCGAACCTATCCTTCTCACTCAATGTCCCTGATGTCACTCAGAACACCCCGAACAAGAAAAATCTTCCCAACACTCATCATCACATAACTCCACCAAAAAATCAAACTATCCCACCACAGCACCAGCACAACACCTGCCACACTTCGAGAAATACCCCGATAATCATTCCTGAACCGCAAAACTCTACAAATGACCCACTTTACACCCAAGTACCTGGCCATCACATTTACGTGGAGACTATGACATACTCAACCCAACGCATTTCATACACACCCGAATCCAATGAGAAGGATTTTCTTATCAAGAATCTGGCTGAGAAACTCAAAAAGCTGACTAGCCGGGTTCAAGGCGTTGAGGGAATCAAATGAGTCAAGGGGATGAACTATGAAGACCTATGCATAAAGCTCGATGTCGAACTACCCGAGGGGTACAAACCTCATAAGTTTGAGATGTTTGATGGTACAGGTGATCCGGGGGATCTGAGGACCTACTATGATAAACTGGTTGGGGTAGGAAAAGATGAAACGATTCGAACGAAGCTGTTTATGAGGAGCCTAACAGGGGATGCCTTATCTTGGTACATCAGCCAAGAGCCCGGGAAATGGTCTAATTGGGTGAACATGGCGTCGGACTTAATGGACCGGTTCAGGTTTAATACGAAGAATACGCCAGATGTGTTCTATATTCAGAACCTTAAGAAGAAGCCCACAAAACCTTTTCGCGAGTATGCCACTCGTTGGAGATCTGAAGCAGCTAAGGTCAGGCCCGCCCTAGACGAAGAACAGATGAACAAATTCTTTGTTCGAGCACAAGACCCACAGTATTATGAGAGGCTGATTGTAATCGAGAACCATAAGTTCTATGATATTATCAAATTGGATGAAAGAATTGAGGAAGGAATCAAAAGCGGTATGGTCACCAACTTCGAAGCCTTACAAGCTACAAACAAGAGAGATGTGGGAGCCGTGATGGTTGCACAGAGAACCAAATCCCCACTGAAATACCAAACCTACCAAACACCTCCACTCACATATCAGCCAGCACCTTCTTACCAAGCACCCTCACCCTTATACCAAACACCTCCACCAACATATCAGTCATCTCCACCACCTACCTATCAGCCTATTTCTCACAGATATTCCTAGCCCGCTCCTATTTAACATGCCCATAATTCTCAGCCATCCCACTATCAGTCACCCCCTGCTCGCCAAAACTTCCCTAGACCTCGGCTCAACATTGATTGCAGACCTCCTAAACAATACATCGCCATTGCTGAACTTATCGACCAATTGTATGAGAAATTGAAAGCGACTGGTTATGTCACACCCGTCCCCGCTTCGACCCCTGAGAATCCCTCGCAATGGGTTAATCCAAATAAAACCTGTGCATACCATTCCGGCATGAAGGGACACACGATTGAGGAATGCCACTCGGTGAAAGATAATTTAGAGTCTTTGATTAATAACAAGGTCATTCTAGCAAAGGAATCCTCTCCCAATGTCCGCAATGATCCACTCCCATCTGTATGATGTTTTTAAGACTTGTGTAAATGTTTGTTTCGGAGCGCCGATGGCCCGGGTGAGTTTCGGATAGGCTACGGGATGTTTTGAACTTAGAAAATCTGGTTTCAGTGCTTCAGCTAGCATATGGTGTTTTCTTCTTTGCGTTCGCGAAGGAACTCCCACTAACGCAAAGAGTGAACTAGACTATGTGGAAAATTCTTCTTCGCGAACGCGAAGGCTAGGTCTCGAACGTGGAGCAACGGGGGCATTACCCTTAGCAAACGCGACCAGTCTATCGCGAAAGCGAAGACCTGAGACCTGGGGGAATTTAAGTGACCATACTCATCGTGAACGCGACACATGGCTCACGAACGTGTAGGCTCGTAGGAATAAGCCTTCACGATCGCGTAGGCTAATTGAGTGACAAGATTTTTCCAAACGGAATAGTGACAGGATTTTTCCAAAAATTTCATAACTCTTTCATTAGAACTCGACCTAGGAGCGATTCGGAAGGAAAAACTCAATACCCAATCGTAGGTTTGTACTTTTAACTCATTTTCTTCCATTTCTAACATCACCCATTGAATTCCTAGCCCTAATATTTGTTCTTTCATGGTACAAAACTAGGGATTTAGGATGAATTGGGGATTCTTGTAAATGGGGATGTAGACCTCTATTTGGAGTTGAATTCTGAAACTAATTACATATTCGGGCTCGGTGGTGAATTAGTTTTGGTCCGAACCTTGAGTTTTGACCAAGCGGGCCCGAGTCGATTTTTTACCTTTTTGGTGAAAGTTTGGGAAACATAAATTTATGTATTGAAATTCATTTCTTTAATTATGTCTACATACGAGTGGTTTGGAGGTATAATCTAGAGGAAAAGCGGTAATTGAGCAGTGAGTGGCTTGTGGACCGAGGTAAGTGTTGTGTCTAACCTTGACTTGAGGGATTAGGAATGTTTGTCTTAGTTGCTATATGTAACATCATGTGAGCGGTGTATATGTGAGGTGACGAGTACCTATGCACTGCCAATTTATCTATTTTGCCTGTTTCTTTCTGTTCTCTTTATATTGTTTCTCCTCTGCTTTAATTGTTACATGTCTACTTGTAATTCCATGCCTAATTGCTACCTGTTAGATATTGTGTTCCCCTGATTGAAGATATTTTTTGTTCCGTAGATTCATTGTTCTCCCTTATTTGCTTAAGTTGTTCTTACAGGCATTTTTGTGTTATCTTGGTATGGTCTCGCTGAGTAGTATTATTTGTGCAGGGTTTTATTGATTTTAAGGTTCTTAGTTGCCTTGTTCTAAATTTTAAGTGCTGGTAAGGGCCTTATGTTGATTTTGTGAAACTTCTATACATCATGTGTAATTGATATGAATATGGTGGGATAGGGTTGCACGCCGAATCGACCGCTGCATTATTCGCAGCGAGAGCTGAAGCCAAGGCGCTTGTTTCCTCGTACAAGGAGGACGTTGTTGCAGCGAACGCTCATGCTAAGAGGGTCTCTGAAAGGGCGAACTTGCAACTGACCCGAGCGGTGGAACATGCCCGGTTGGAATCCCATAGGCAGACTCTTAAGGATATTCGTACCGGGGGCATCGATCTGACTGCTGAGATCAAGAGAGTTAAGACCTTAGAAGAGGAGGTTGCTGCCTTGATTATTTCTGAGGGTGAATCAAGCGACAGCTCGGAGGATGATGGAGGCGAAGTTCCCGAGGAAGAGGTCACCGGAGATCTTAAGCGCGACACTGGAAATTCTGAGGGCGTGACCTCCCGGGGGGCCATCGAAGACACAGCTCAGGCGGTAGATTAGTATTTATTTCTTTTCTGTACGGGCTCGAGATATGAGCCTCGTAAAAATGCTTTTTCAATCCTTCCATTTATGCAAGTAGTCTTTCATTCTCACTATCTTGCCATTTTTGCCTTTCCTTATTTCATCTGGTTGAGACATTTAAAGGATCGTCGCGGTCGAAGAGATCGACCCTTTGGGTTCCAGCCCTTGAATCAAGATTCGGACGGTGTTCTTCTCCAGGTCTTTTGAAATTCATTGGCCTTCTGGTTTTGAGTTAGCCCTGAGGCTCTTTTAAGCTGGTGTTACGGCTCTTACGCATTTACAAATGGCCTTTCTTCGGCCTCAGTTTTTTGAGCCTGGTCTCAGCTCTGGCTTGTTGGTCCTTTAGGTTTTGAATTAGCCCGGAGGCCTTATGCGCTGGCTTCAAGGCTCTTACGCGACTTTAGTTAACCATTTGGGCTAAGTCCCCGAGCCGGGTCACGGCTCGAGCTCATCGGCCCCATAGGTTTTGAATTAGTCCAAAGGCTTCTTACGCTTTTTTAGTACGTCTATGCTTTCTGTTGCTTAAGGATTTTATTTCGAAGCTCTCGTGTTCGCCCGACTCTTTGACGACCCAAAAGAACGCTCGAAACAAAATTTTTATGAGTTTATCAAATACATGGACTGGTGAATTTCTCAAAGAAGCCTAGAAAACATATAAGTGCTAACGCAGCAATAGATACGCAATTAGACCACAAGATTAACCCATGAAGCAAAAACTCAACCCAATGCTAATATTTTTCACCCAAGTATGTCTGGTAAGGTTGATGTACTTTCTATTACTACTTAAAATAGTACTTGCTGATCATAGGAACAATGATTCCACAAAATTATAGGCATATAAATTATCTCAATTTGATATCTAAAATATGTATGGTAGAATTTCTCCTATTAAAGGAGATAGATCATCTTTTCTGTCCAATTTTAACACTTGATATTGTCCTAGTGGTTTCCGCACTTTCCTATAATCTTTTGTCAGTCGGCAACATCACCTCATATCTCAATTGCACTGAAGTCTTTTGGACTTTATTCAAAATAATTCAAGACATTCTGACTCGGAAGAATGTTGGTATGGTGTTAAAGAAAATAAGTAGTACTATTTGGATCTACTAAAGAAAGAAACTATTTTATCATTCATTTCTCACAGGTGACGTTGAGAAGACTCATGATAATATTTGGTTATGGCATAGGCGACTGGGTCACATTTCTTTTGGCTAACGTAAGAAACTTCTGCCAAATTTATTAGATGTTTCCGATTTTAAATACGATGTATGCGAATTGGAAAAAATATATTGCATCCCGTATTTTCCCAGTTTAAATAAGTGCACATAACCTTTGTTGTTATATATTCTGATATTTTGGGACCTGCAAAGCTTTTGTCTCTCTCAACAACTCATTATTTTATTACTTTCATTGATGAATGCACTAGATTTACTTGGTTTTCTTTGATCAATAAGAGAATATATGCAGGTACAATAATTAAAGAGTTTTATAATGTAACGACCCAGCCAGTCGTTTTGCGTGTTAGGATCCCGTTTTCTTAAATGAAACCTTCCATAGTAGCTATTTGTGCTTTATGACTCGCGGGAGCGAGTGGTTCAGGATTTGGGAATGAATTGGATGGTTTAGGAACACTTGGTTCCTTAAGGCTGGCCTATTTAGCCAAGTTTTACTTCGGTCAACATTTTGAGCAAACGACCTCGAAATCGAGTTCTGACAGCTCCAGTAGCTCCGTGCAGTGATTTCGGACTTGGGCGTATGTTCGGCTCGGGTTTCTGATGACCCGGGAGCATTTCGGCGCCCGAAATGGAAATCAGGATTTCCTTAAGTTAAGAATTTGGCCTGGAACGGGACTTCATGCTATCGAAGTCCGAATGGAATTCCGAGGCCGGCAATAGTTCCGTATAGTCATTTATGACCTGTCTGCAAAATTTTCGGTCATTCCGAGTAGTATAGACCCGCTCGGCGCAATCTAATGAATTCTAGAATTTCAAAGTTCTTAAGTTTGGTTAATTTGGTTTTGGGGTTGAATTTTGAGTTCCGTTATTATTTTTCATGTTCCGGAAGTTCGAGGGAGTCCGTATCACGAATATAGACTTGCCGGTGCTTGTGGATGGGGTCCCGGGGGGCTCGGGGGTGTTTTAGACCCCCGGGAGCTAAGTTAGAAAAACCATAAATTTTCTGTGTGGTTTCCTTCTCTGCGATCGCAGAAGCAGGGATACGATCGCAGAGAAGTAATTATGCTGGGCCATCCAATGTTCTCTGCGATCGTAGACATCACTCTGTGATCGCATATGGTCCCCTCCCCAACCCTCTGCGGTCGCAAACTCACTCCTGCGATCGCACAAGTCACCTACCCCCCTGCTGCCTATTCCTCTCTGCGGTCGCAGACCTCACTCCTGCAATCGCATAATCCTACCATCGCAGGCCCCATCTATGCGATCGCATAGTGCTTCTCGAGGGCCAGGGTCATTTGTTCTCCGGGATCACAGGCCTGATGTCGCGATCGCAATGAAGGTTTTCCTGGGAAGTATTTAAATGCCCAATTACGGGCTTTCTTCCTCATTTCCAATTTCCAAACTCCATTGAAGCATCTTAGAGCTGGGGGAAAAGGCTGTCCAAAGCCACTATCATCTAAGGTGGGTGACTTCTTCTCTAAATATCAAGTTTTCATGGAATTCAACTAATTATATTCTTAAAAATATCAAAATCATGGAAAAATTGGGTTTAAATTCCTAGGGCTTTGATAATTAGTGAATTATCCATTTTTAGCCATGAATTCCTAAATAAATTATGTAATTATGATCCTTAGGCTCCGGGTAATTCATTCCTTCGAGAATTTTCAAAATCCGAACACGTGGGCCCGGGGTCGAAATCTCAAAATCCTTCAAGAATGCTATACTTTGGGAATTCTTGTTAATTCTTTCTCTTGGTATCTAAATTGATTCAATTGCGCTATATTTTGCTAGTTGCGAGCCGTCGAGGGTAGTTCCCGAGTTTCATGCGCATTCTTGATCCGGTCGTTGGTCCGAGCAGTGTTTCGTCGAGGTGTGTCTCCTTTCTAACCTTGTAAGAGGGAAATAGTCCCCATAGGTGTTCTATGTGTTATATGTTTGTATTCGGGGGCTGCGTGAGTACCTTGTGACGGGAGTTCGCACGTAGCAACTACTATTGTTATGTCCGGGTAGTTTTAGGATCACAGCATGCCTCGTCTTCTACTTTGAAATGATCTATATGTTATAATTCTTGCTGGGATGTAGCATTGTTTCCTTGAATATTTTGTTGAATAATTATTTGGGAAGATTTGATATGTGAAGTGAACCTAGTATTTGGTATACGTATGTTGTCGCTTTGCAAGTTACATTCCGCAAGTGACGTGAAATTCCTTCCACTCTTAGGGGAGCGGGCCGTACGCCACGTCGAATATATATATAGTGCACTCCTTGTTCGGGCTGGTCGATCCCTGGCAGTGCACAGGTACTTAATCGAGAATGCACTCTTGGTACGGGCCGGTCGATCCCCGGCAGTGCATGGACGACGTTACATTATGATATGATATGATTACACTGATAGACGCACTCTTGGTACGAAGTTACCTAAAGAGTTCATTTACAACTACATTGTTAACCAGAGATAGGGTAAGGGCTTGAAATTATCCCAAGGGGAAGATGTTAGGCACCCCTCAGGATCCACAAGTGTGGTTCCCGGCCAAATAGCTTTGTGAATTTGTGCAACTTAGCAAACAATCAAATAAAGGCTCAGATAAGAGGGTATTCAAGTCTTAAGCATACGAGGTATTTGAAAATAATTAGAGAAGGGCTAAGTTTTGAAAGGAGTTACAGTCTAAGCATGTAAAGTAAAGGATATCCTAGGTTTGAGATAATATGGATCACATCAATGCAATACCCGGTATGACACTCCTCAAAGAGGGGCTACACGTGGTATTAACGCATTAGTCATCATATCCATATTCTACCCTTTCCCACCCCGTGGAGGTAATTAAAGCATGTATTGGTCACGAACTCTATTGCATTCTGCTACCCGGACCCTTTCCTATTAGTCCTGGAGGATGTTAGGACTACTATCCTAAAAGGGAGGTTACTAGGTACACCCTCAGGTTTCAAAGGTAAAAAAATACTAAAGCGGCAAATAACAAAACAGGTAGGACTGCACATAAGGGAAGAGCATGGAAAGCAATTAAGAGGGCTCAAGTATACCTCCACATATATTGGACATACACAGCATGCCTCATACACAAATTTGGGTCCAGATTCAGTTCCTAAACATGATATTTAATGACAATAACAGGATTAGATTTGTCACCTAACTCAGAGAGGAAGTCCTAGTCAGGTTTGCCTACTGATTTTAGCATGCTGGTAGTTAAACATGATCACAAAGACAAATCTGGTTTTTATTTCTCGTAATTGATTACCTAAGGCTTGCCTAGGTGTAAAATAACATGCAACAGTTATACAGTTTGTTAAGGGTTCAGATTGTCAATCCTATTGGCATGTGATTCTAAGTGTGCACAAAGGACTGATTGACAGTTTATTTAGAACATGGGATCATTTCAGTCATGTGTTTAAACTGAGTATGGAATGAGATTCTACGAACATGATATCTAACATGCGTATACAGAGATGCAAAATGGTTATAGGCAGAGTTCCTAGACATGGTTACTAGTGCGTACATGGAAAAATAAACCTAGAAAAATATGATATCTAACCATACTTATACTATAGCATGCATATCACCACCCATTTTCACTATCCAACCCCAGAATTGTTTATTACAAATTATTACAAGCCTCGGAATATGAATTACATAATTAAAATAGGAAAAGAAGAAGTTAACTATAGGGAGCCTTCCATAGTAGGCCAAAGTATCCAGGTCATTAATGCCATGTATTGTTATTTGATAACCTTTCATAATCTGGGTGTGTCAGAGTTCCCTAAGGATCTTAGAGGATCACGGGCAGTGCTCACACCCAGATTTCATAGCCAACATAGAGTAAGTGCAGTGTAAAAAGGCCAGCTTTTGTGTGTCAGAGTTTAGAGGGAGCTCAAGGGTCCAAAGGAAATGCTCACACAAGAGGGGCAGATCTTAAGGGGTCTAAGATTATAGTAAAAGTGTAGGATGTGATTTGAAAAGAGTTAAGTTGAGAAAACATAATTTGAAAATGGTCCATTTTGAGTCAGTCTTAAAAAAAGACAACATGAGTTTTAATTCTAGTTGAAAACAGCTTTGAGGGAGGTAAATAAGACAATCTCATAATCAGAGCACACAGTTCAGACAGACACAGACATGGAGGGAGGGGAATAGGGATAAGTAGTTTGCATGTAAGAGCACATTTGTACATAGATCAGAGAGAGACATTTCAGGACTCCACAGTCATAGCATATCATTACAAAGAGTTCAGGCCAGACGTTTGACAATGTTAGGTTGATGTGTGCTACACAAGTTCATATGTCAATTTTAGCAGCTAAAGGTGGTCATGCACACATACTGGGGTGAGGGAGTATTGCAAAGTATAGCACACTAATAGGAAAGCAATAAAAATGCTGAAGTAAAGGGGGAAGGGACCACATAAACGAAATAGAGATGTTGGTTGCAAGGTTAATCAATAGAACTACAAACACATGCATAAAATAATAAGAGAAGGTGCAATATAAACATAAACATGTTGTTTTGGATGCTAGAAATCAAATAAAGGACATACCAGTAGGGAATGGGAGAATAGGACAGTTGTATGCAGGAGAGTAGGACAATAGCACAGTAGTATGCATAACAGTATGGCAATAATGAGTTACTCAGTCTTGGCTTTCAGCCGACTGAGTGACTAGCAGTAAATGAGATAAGCAAGAGAGAAAGTATATGAGAGTGAGAGAGTTCAGAGCAATGAATGTGTGTTTTTTGTCAATGCACGAATAAAATGCCCAGTAATTATGGGACTCAGAGAATTAATTAGCTGTAAAATCAATACAAGTGTTCCCTTAATTAAGGGAGTTGTTCAAATGGTGATTAACAAATAAGGAAAGACCATATATAGCTTAGGAGAATGTAAAATAGTGTAAGTATAACAAGCAATTAGGGTTCTATGTTGAAGGTTGAACTCAAACGGCTAGTAGGTGAACCCAATTAAGGAAAATTATTATGACATATAAACAAAATTAAGAAGACAATTGAGACTAGGTTCAGACAATATTAGTTAAGGAAGTAATATCAATCAAAAGTAAATGAACAAGTTAAAAAAATAAACTAGAGGTGGGAAATCAGTAGGAGTATCTCATAAGAAATCAGCAACACTTTCGAATCACAGTGAATCAAGGATTCAAATAACACTAGAGATTCCAGTGTATGAACAAAATAAACATATTATAAGCAAAGAAGTAAGTTAAGAAATAGTCAAGTAAAAAATTGCAGAGAATCATGGATTCGAACAAGCATAATACCAGTTGAAGAGAATTAACATGAATTAATACAGATGCTAGGCAAGAAATCAGAAATCCTAACACATGCAATTAAGGGGTCATAGAGTCAATGAAATAAATAAGACAACAAGAGGAAAATCAAAGATGAATCACATAGGGTAAAGATATCAGTGAGTCACAAGACTCTTGAAACACAAACACATAGGCAAATCAGTATTTTCAGGGTTTTAGGTCTAAAATTAGGGTTTTCATCATAACGAGTCAGACAAAGGAGATAAGTTTAAACAAGTTACTAAAACGTATTAGAGACTCTAGGAAGATGCTAAAAATAGTAGGAAAAATTATTAAAAACGGGGTTATGAAATCCTAGTTGAAAAACGAATAGTCATTTTAGCAAAAATTGGAGAACCTCTGAGAAAACAACGAAATAACTTAAAGTGTACACAGATCTATCATAGATCTGAAAGAAAAAATCGAAACTTCTTGAGTTTAGGGTTTCAGAGAACCTAGAGAAACGTGAAAAAAAACCTTGAAGTTTCACCGGCCTTAGCCGGAGGGGTCATAGATCTTACTCAGATAGCCAGAGGTGGCTGGAGATGGCATGAGGGACCATGGGAGGAGTTGAACCGCTCAAGGTTCACCTGAGGGCCTCAGGGTGTCATTAGACCGGCACGGGGTGAAGCAGTAGCCAAGAGATGATAAGAGGCCATGGTTTCCGGCGAGGGCAGTGGCCGTAGGAGACGAACAAACTTCATCGGAGAAGAAGAGATGAGAAGTCTCTAGAGAGACCCAGAGAGTTAGATAGAGAGTGTGAGAGGAGTGAATGATGGGGAATGGGGGTAGTCGTTAGGTCTAATTAAGGTAAGGATTAATTTGGTCCGTTGATCAGAAATGATCAACGGTCCAGATTAAAAAGGGAATTGGGTCGGGTAGGCTTATAGCTTGGGCCTGGGTATTGGGCTGGTTTAATTGGGTTGGGGTCTGGGTAGATTGGGCTAAAATTGGGATTAAAAAGTGGCTATTAATTAAATACCCCTTTAAATAGATAAATAATTAATAAAAATAGCTAATAATTGTATAAAATGAAATTAATGCTAAATAAATTAAATTAATGCAATTAACTAATATTAAAAATATAAAATCACTAGTTATTGATTTAAAATGGTATAAAATGCACAATTAGACTATAATTGTAAAATTGCTGTAATTATAATTAAATAATGCCAAATTAGCTAATTCATGAAATGATTAAATCCCGATAGGATTAGAAAATGATATACTGAGCTAATAAATATTTTGAAATTATTTATAATATAATTTATGAATAATTATTGAACATAAAGTACTGAATAAATTGGGAAAGAAAATTAATAAAAATGTGAAAAATCATGGAAAAATACCAGTTATTATAAGAAGTGATTTTGAAGGTATATGTGAAAATTTTAAAATAGTTTGAGGAAAAATTGGGTATCAACAACTTCCCCTCTTTACCCGGGAAGGATGAGAGAGTTGTCGGGTTAAGATACGATGGCCAATTTTGACCGAGTGAGATGGTTTGAAGAAATTTAGGCCGCATCATGGTTTCTGGGTTGCCTACATATCCATGGTTTTACAGGAATCAGGTCGTATGTAGTTCAGGAGTCATCGACGAAGTATGCCAATGAAGTTTTACAAGAACGGACGCAAAGTGCAGGGTTAGGTGAACAAACGGCTTACGGGGTTGGTTTAGGAGAACTGGAGCGGGACCGCTCCTGCCGGGATGGTCGTTGATTGCCGGATTACCTTCAAATAAATAACAAGCATATATTGTGCATAATTTAAACATGATGCAAATTCCCTTCGGACCATGAATGATGTCTTCGGACGGTTAAGGATGACGTCCTCAGACCATGACTTCCTGGGCCATGAATTGCTTGATGCAGGATTCGCAGGCCATGAAAATGATATTCTCGGGCCATGAGGATGGTGCCTCCGAACCATGATGCCTTTGAATAATGATATGTAAAATTGAAAGAGATCCTTAGGCCATGACATGGTGTTCTCGGGCTATGAAGATGGTGCCTCCGAACGATGACGCCTTTGGATAAGTTGGCGATATTTCAGCCCATGAAAATGCAGTAGTATGATGCTGACAAGACAGAGCTTAGTCTTGCGAATAGAAGGGCAGGGCTTAGCCCGAAAGGAAAGCGAAGTAAATAGTGCTTGAGACAGTGGTTGCTTTTTGAAAAGTAAATTGGAGGTAGCGTTTAGCCTCGGAAGGCAGAGTAGTAGCCTTATGCAAATGCATATGGAGGTAGAGCTTAACCGCGGAAGGCAGAATGGTAGCCTTATGCAATGCAGATGGAGACAACATTTAGTCTCGGAAGGCATAAAGGTAGCCTTATGCAGTGCAGATGGAGGTAGAGTTAAACCTCGGAAGGCAGTGTGGTAGCCATATGAAATGCAGATGGAGACAATGTTAAGCCTCGGAATATAGAATGGTAGCCTTATGCAGAGATGCGAATGCAGATGGAGATAACGTTTAGTCTCGAAAGGCAGAAAGGTAGCCTTATGCAGAGATGCGAATGCATATGGAGACAGCATTTAGTCTCGAAAGGCAGAAAGGTAGCCTTATGCAGAGATGCGAATGCATATGGAGGAAGAGTTTAACCTCGGAAGGCAGAATGGTAGCCTTATGCAAGTCGGAAGGAGACAGGGTTTAGTCTCGGAAGGCAGAATGACAGCCTTATGCAAGTCAGAAGGCAGAATGGTAGCCTTATGCAATGCAGATGGAGACAGCGTTTAGCCTCGGAAGGCAGAATAGTAGCCTTATGCAGAGATGCGAATGCAGATGGAGACAGCGTTTAGTCTCGGAAGGCAGAATGGTAGCCTTATGCAGATATGTGAATGCAGATAGAGACATCGTTTAGTCTCGGAAGGAAGAAAGCTAGCCTTATGCAGAAAATAAATGACGGTAGGAATTCTTAGCTGGTGATAAATTGCGGCACTGTGATTATGGAGGGCATTGTGACTGTGGGGCATTATTTGTATTGATAATAGACGACGGCAATTGTGATGGTTTTGAGGATTGTGATTTTGAACATGTTTGACTTTTTGTGTGGACATCGAACTTTGGCCTTTGCGATTGTGATGCAATTTGAGACTTCTCTGCGTGTTTGTTCTTTGTTCCTGCATCCACAGAAAAATCATTAGTTTTGTAAAGGGGAAAGGTTAGTTCGTATCCCCGCTGGCTCTGCTTAACTCGTTCGGCTCGATCTGCATTATTAGGGGTAGCATTTGCTAAGCAAGTTGTTTCAAGAATAAGTTTGCATGATTTTTTTAAAAGTATAACATAAACATATGATCTAAAATAGGTTTATATAACCGACGACCGTGACACGGTTCGAGACATTTCAACCTCTCTTGCTACGGAATTTTGAGGGTCCTCCTAAAAATTCTTCCCCAGTTCGACGGATGGATGCTTTGACTGTTGCTCGTGCGGTGATCGGCTGAACTTGCTTCGGAATTTTGAGGGTCCTCCTAAAAATTCTTCCCCAGTTCGACGGATGGATGCTTTGACTGTTGCTCGTGCGGTGATCGGCTGAACTTGCTTCGGAATTTTGAGGGTCCTCCTCAAAATTCTGCCCCAGTTTCCGATTGCGGGGGAAAATGAAATTTTTATTGAATTGTGACTGAACCCATAGGGCTTCCTATGTATCCCCTCCTAAACGGAAATCAGGTCCGTCGTAGTTCAATTTACAACATTGATAGAAGCATAAAGGTTACACATAGTAGCATTGACTGCATCTGAATTGATTGGTCTTGGCCAGACTTCTCCGTCCATTTCTGAAATTATAAGTTCTCCTCTCGTCAGCACTCGGTGAACCATGTATGGGCCTTGACAATTGGCAGAGAACTTCCCTTTTGCTTCGTCCTTATGTGGGAAGATTTTCTTTAAGACTAGCTGCCCTGTTGTGAACTGTCTCGGCTTGAATTTCTTGTTGAAGGCTCATGTCATTCTGTTCTGATAGAGTTGACCATGACAGACTGCATTCATTCTCTTTCTGTCTATGAGGGCTAACTGCTCATAACGGTTCTTTACCCATTCTGCGTCGCTGACCTCAGCTTCTTACATAATCCTTAGAGATGGAATCTCAACTTGGGCAGGAATAACAACTTATGTACCATAAACTAGCATATAGGGAGTTGCCCTTGTTGATGTGCGGACTGTGGTCCGGTATCACAATAAGGCAAATGATAACTTCTCATGCCACTATTTGTGCCTTCCTATCATTTTCCTTAATATCTTCTAGATAATTTTGTTGGCGGCTTCTACAGATCCATTCATTTGAGGTCTGTATGCTGTGGAGTTCTTGTGTTTGATCTTGAAAGTTTCACATATGGCTTTCATCAAGTCACTATTAAGATTGGAACCATTATCGGTGATGATCGACACTGGAACTCCGAATCGACAAACAATGCGATCGCAGACGAAGTCGGCCACGACATTCTTAGTAACTGCTTTGTAAGAGGTTGCCTCGACCCATTTAGTGAAGTAATCAATGGCTACCAAAATGAACATGTGTCTGTTGGAGGCGACAGGCTCGATTGGTCCAATAACGTCCATTCCCCAAGCGGCGAACAGCCATGGTGAGCTTGTTGCATTGAGCTCATTCGGAGGTACCTTTATCATGTCTCTGTGTATCTGACAGCGGTGGCATTTCCGGACATACTGGATGTAGTCCGTTTCCATAGTCATCCAAAAGTAACCAGATCGGAGTATCTTCTTTGCCATAACAAAATCGTTCATATGTGGACCACATGTCCCAACATGAACTTCCTCTAGTAGTTTTGATGCTTCTTTTGTGTCAACACACCTTAATAGTCCCAAATCGGGTGTTCTCCTATACAGGATCCCTCCGCAATGAAAGAAATTGTTGGATAGTCTTCGAAGTGTGCATTTCTGAGTGGGATTCGCCAGCTTTGGGTAATCTCCTTTTGCAAAATATTCCTTGATGTCATGAAACCAAGGATTTCCATCTTCTTCCTCTTCGACATGGGCACAGTAAGCTGACTAATTATGGATTTTTATGGGAATAGGGTCAATGAAATTCTTGTCCGGATGTTGGATCATTGAGGACAAAGTAGCCAATGCATCGGCGAACTCATTATGGATTCTGGGGACATGCCGGAATTCTATCTTTGTGAACCTCTTTCTTAACTCCTGTACGTGATGCAGATACGGTAGTATCTTGGAATTCTTGGTTGCCCGTTATCCTTGTACCTGATGTATCAGCAAATCTGAGTCACCAATTACTAACAGCTCTAGGACGTTCATGTCAATGTCCATGTTGAGCCCCAAAATGCAGGCTTCATACTCTGCCATATTGTTGGTGCAGGGGAATCTGAGTTTGGCGGATACCGGATAATGCTGACCGGTTTACGATATTAAGACTGCTCCAATGCTTACTCCCTTGAAGTTTGCTGCTCCATCGAAGAACATCCTTCAACCTTCATAGGATTCTGCAATGTCTTCCCTATGAATGATACCTCTTCATCAGGAAAATACATTTTCAGAGGTTCGTATTCTCGATCGACGGGGTTCTCAGCAAGGTGGTCTGCCAATGCCTATCCCTTGACCACATTTTGAGTTACATAGATAATGTCAAACTCGCTCAGTAGGATTTGCCACTTGGCTAGCTTGCTAGTGGGCATGGGCTTCTGAAAGATATACTTCAATGGATCCATTCTTGATATGAAATATGTGGTGTAGGCATAGAAATAATGCCTCAGCTTCTGATCTACCCAAGTCAGAGCGCAGCAGGTGCGTTCCAATAGAGAATACTGATCCTCATACAGAGTGAACTTCTTGCTGAGATAGTAAATGGCTTGCTCCTTCCTTCCTGTTTCATCGTGCTGCCTCAGAACGTAGCCGAAGGCTCCATCTAATACGGCAAGGTAGAGTAACAGAGGTCTACCTGGCTCAGGTGGTACCAAGACTGGCGGGGTTGACAAGTATTCCTTAATTATGTTAAAAGCCTTTTGGCACTCATCAGTCCATTTGGTTGTAGCGTCCTTCTTCAGCATTTTGAAGATCGGCTCACATATAACTATAGACTGTGCGATAAACCGGCTGATGTAATTAAGCCTCCCCAAGAAACTCATCATATCTTTCTTGTTCCTTGGCGGCGGCAGTTCTTAAATGGCCTTGACTTTTGATGGATCCAATTCTATTCCCCGGTGGCTCACAATAAATCCCAACAACTTCCCAGCAGGAACCCCGAATGCACACTTCGCGGGGTTCCGCTTCAGGTTATATTTCCGCAACCTATTGAAGAACTTCCTCAGATCTTCTATGTGGTCTGTGGCTTTCCTGGACTTGATAATAACATCATCCTCATATACCTCAATCTCCTTGTGTATCATATCATGAAAGATAGTGGTCATAGCTCTCATATAGGTGGCCCCTGCATTCTTCAAGCCGAACAACATCATCTTGTAGCAGTATACTCCCCACGGCGTAATGAAAGTCATTTTCTCAGCGTCTTCCTCATCCATCCAGATCTGATGATAACCAGCAAAGCAATCCATGAATGACTATAGCTCATTCTTGGCACAGTTGTCAATCAGGATGTGTATGTTAGGCAAGGGGAAGGCATCTTTTGGACTGGCCCGATTGAGATCCCGGTAGTCGACAAAGACTCTAACCTTCCCATCTTTCTTTGGCACTGGCTTGATGTTAGCTAACCATGTCGGATACTCGACTACCCTGAGAACCTTGGCGTTGATCTGCTTGGTGACTTATTCCTTGATTTTCAACTCATATCAGGCTTGAACTTTCTGAGCTTTTGTTTCACCGGTGGGCACATTGGATTAGTCGGTAATTTGTGAGCAACAATTGACGTACTCAGACCAGTCATGCCATCGTATGACCAGGAAAATATGTTCTCATATTCTTTCAAGAATTTCATGTATTCCTTCTTCTGTGACGGTGACAAGTGAATGTTGATTCGAGTCTCTTTGACATTTTCTGAATCTCCAAGGTTGACAGTTTCGGTCTCGTCCAGGTTGGACTTAGATCTGTTCTCAAAATTCTCGACTTCTTTGACAATCTCGTCAGGTATATCATCTTCTTCTGAGTCAATGTCCTTTTGTTGCATTGTCTCATTACATGTCACAGTCATTGGTTCATCAAGACAAGTAATAGTAATTTTGTATAGATAAAGTAGTGAGAGAAAAATAACAGTAATAAATATTGTTTCATAATACTTAAAAGTGCTTTTTATAAATTGAATAAATGTTTTGAACATTGAAGATCTTATTGCAGAAATTGAAAATGTGAAAAGGGAAATCATTTAATGAAAGGCAATGAACCCTGCTACTCTGAGGGCTTCTATTCTAGCTGCGACATAGTCTTATTTTGGACCCGAATACCCTGGCCGTCAGTGGCCTCTACCCGTTCAACTGTGTTTTCTTTCCTGATGTTGCTTGAATCTTCCATTTTCTTTTTGCCTTTGTTTCTGCCTTTGGGAGGATTAGGAGGAGGAGAAGGTTGAGGGACCTTGGATCTTGTGAGGTATGACGATGGTGCCAGGGTGCACGAACCAACCTTTGGGGAGGGGAATAATAATAAAAAGAAAAGCAAAAACAAAAGGTAATCAAGTCAGTGAGGATTATAAAAAATATTGCAGTATTTAAATACATAGCGCGAGAATGTAAAGTGTGTCCTAATTTGGGAACCTCTTTATGCCCGAGGTAGGCCTAGAGACAAGTTGGTTTGGAGAACATAAAATGCTAAATGCCTCATTTTATTGATAAGAAAATAGACAAATCCCAAAACGACACTAAACGAACAAAGAGATAAAAGTCATTAATGGCCATTGGACTTAATACATTGATAGAGAAAATAAAGACATTCCTATCTATTTGGTCGCAGAAGGACCTTCCCCAGACTCGGCATTCTTGCTTCCCTCGAACAGCTTTCCCAACTCGCGAAGTCCCAACAACAAGTATGCTCTGGCTAGATGTCCACCTTCGGTCTCTTCAGCTTTTTGACAGTCTTCGACCCTTTTGATGAATCTCTCCTCCAGCTCGACTATACCTCGTTCTAAGTATCCCAACCTTTTGTTGGTGCTGATGGCCATGTATTTCCACTCCTCGATCAGCTTCTTATTAGATTCATGTATTTTGTGGTGCTCATCCTCGCATTCACAGATCCTTTTGCGCAGCTGGTTGAACTTCACTTGCGCTTCAGCTCTTTCATCTATAACTCTGTGGCCTCGGATGTACCCTGGCTTACTCTGATCACCCCGATTATCTTCTAACCAACCAAGATAGAAAGGGGTACAACCAGCATGATACCTGTCTGGCTCGATGGTGTCTTTCTCAAGTACAATCTTACAGTTCCACAGATGTTGGGCTTGGCACTTGTGAGGACTGTCATCATTTTTGAAGTCTGCTCGAAGATGGCTCGTTTTGTCGACCCTGGGTATGACTTGCTTCCTACCTGATTGCCTCATAACTCGAAGAGGGACGTAAGGGTATGTCCCCCTTAAACCAATCCATATCAGAAACGGTGCATCTCGAGATCGGACGATGAACTCATCTGTCAAAAACCACTCAAACATCCATTGAACTCGTTCTTCAGTCCGGTTACCAAAGAGCTCAACCCATCCTTCGGCATTCTCAGGCTGAGCGAACATGTTGGGGATGTAATTAATTCGCTTCGGGTGATGGAAAGCGATGTGTTCATCCCAGATCCTTCAATGAATGTCTTTTCGGTATTCACCTCTTTGGAGATGTTCCATGAGCCAAAGTTGAAGTAATAGATTGCAACCTTCGAAATGTCTTGCTCCTTGTTGACACTTTTTCAAGGCCCGATATATGTCTGCAATGATCATAGGCACAATGCTGAAGTCTTGCCCATCTACTCCTTCCATTAGTGTCTTAGTTACCATGGCTAGTCTGGTATGAATTCTCTCCTTCTTCATTGGAAACACGATCAAACCCAAAAAGCAAAACATGAAGACGAACATTCTACGATGGATGTGTCCCAGGTAGGTGATAGAAAACTCGTTATGGTAGGTACTGTATGATTTGTTGTGGCCGTACCTCTCGTACAAATAATCAAAAGGTATGTATGATTCCCTTAAGCATACCAATTCCGCATTCTTCTTTAGACCCATCATTTTAAGGAAACCTTTGCCTGGGCGGTTCTCAGGCATCAGCAACCCCGGGGTTTCCCACACTAGGCCAGCCAGTCCTCCTATTTCCTCCAGCAAAGGCATCATCTCAATGCTCCCAAAGCGGAATACGGACCTTTCGCGATCCCAGAACAGGGTAGCAGCCTCTATTATCATGTTGTTAGGCTGGATTTCTAGGAGAGATGGTAGATTGCCTAAGTATTTTCTGACGAGAGCCTTGTCGCTAGAGTGAAGGTCCTCTCACCAACTCATCAATCTTGGGTGGATATTGGAGACCATGCCGAATCTGGGGTCTTCGTGCCTCATGTTTCTACAAAGAAAATAAAGTTAGGCCCTTACCCCCCCCAGACTCGACTATTTAATATCAACAATTAGCATGAAGCATTTAGTTCTCCAAATAAATGCACAGAACGTGATGATGTCCGGTTGGGTTTAGGGAAACCTAGTGGACTTTGGACAAGGCTTTCTTAAAAGCTATCGTGCGGACAACACTTTAGTTCGGCTAGGTTTGACCATGATGCATGCAACAATATAACGTAGTAAGGTTTCTATGGGGTTTTAGACTGGTACCCTTGAGCGGACAACTCAATAAGGAAGGCACGGAACCGTCGACTGCACCGCTGATCGACTAGTTTTACCGCAAATAAGCCTTTCCGAATTTAGGGGGTAATAGTATAGGAAGAGCGCAACAACTCATCAAGCATTGCTATAGTATTTGTTTGGCAATAATAAGCATTAAAAGTAGGTTGTCATGTATTTTCACGTTTAAGAAAGCGGTAAATACAACAGTTATAATTTAAAGCGGTTACAAAGGAAAACAAAGAAACATGTCAGTTCGTTTTGGGGAAGAGTAAATACTTGAAAGAAAGAAACAATTAATTGCACGTAGAAGGGAAGAGGAAAAGATGCCAATATTAAACAAAATAATTCACAAAAAAATTTAAAATGGTAAAAGCCTTTAGTCCCCAGCAGAGTCGCCATGCTGTCACGCCCCCTTCCTCCTCTCGGAGATTGGGTTCAGGACATTTGGGTTGAGACAACTCTTTCCTTTTTGGAAGGGGTTTGCATTTTTTGAGAGTCTCCACCTAACGATTTTAAAGGTGCGTTAGGGCACCTAAGGAGTTCATTTACAACTACATTTTTAACCAGAGATAGGGTAAGGTCTTGAAATTATACCAAGGAGAAGGTGTTAGGCACCCCTCAGGATCCACAAGTATGGTTCCCGGCCAAATAGTTTTGTGAATTTGTGCAACTTAGAAAACTATCAAATAAAGGCTCAGATAAGAGAGGATTCAAGTCTTAAGCATACGAGGTATTTGAAAATAATTAGAGAAGAGCAAAGTTTTGAAAGGAGTTACAGCCTAAGCATGTAAAGTAAAGGATATCCTAAGTTTGAGATAATATGGATCACATCAATGCAATACTCGGTGTGACACTCCTCATAGAGGGGCTACACGTGGTATTAACGCATCGGTCATCATATCCATATTCTACCCTTTCCCACCCCATAGAGGTAATTAAAGCGCATATTGTTCACGAACTCTATTGCATGCTGCTACCCGACCCCTTTCATATTAGTCCTGTAGGAAGTTAGGAATACTATCCTAAAAGGGAGGTTTCTAGGTACACCCTCGGGTTTCAAAGGTAAAAAATGCTAAAGCGACAAATAACAAAACAGGTAGGACTGCACATAAGGGAAGAGCATGAAAAGCAATTAAGAGGGCTCAAGTATACCTCCACAATTCCATACCACATAATTCATAAAGGAAAGATTAGGAGTTAGAGGGGGGGTAGTGCTCCAAGGGGGATAGTGGTTGATCTTGGGACTGGATCAAAGGACGAAGAGAGGGAGTTACTACTAATGCATATTTTCCTACCAACGGATTGATTGTTGGTCGTATCCTGATGGAACATCGAGAGAGGTTCGGGGGACATTTGAGTATGAACTTTTATGCATACTCTTCTTTGAGGAGCAAGACCTTTATTCCTCTTAACCAAACTGGTTCCAGGCGAGTTTCCCTGAAGTTTATCATAGCCTGGTGGATTTCTTGGTGGAATATTTCGTTTGGTTCTTGTTGATTGGGTGATGGTGGAGGTGATGGATTGGGAGAGTGAAGTAATGGGGGAGGCAATAGGGTTGAGGGCAACAGGTAAGGTTGTATCCAAGGAGGAGGATGGGTGGTGGGAGTTGGTGGATAGAAGGGTAGTTGTATTGCATGTGGTGGAGGGGGTAGATTGGTCCAGTAGAGGTTTGGTAGTGGGGTGGGGTTGTAAGACAGTAGGTTGGTCATTGGAAGCATAGACCAGTGATACTGGCCATAGACATCCGTCGCTAGCGTCATTCCCTCCAAAATTATCAAGGCTAAGTCGAACGGGTTGTTGAGTAGGATTGTCACTCCTTAATTGTTCACTGTTAGAGTGAACGTGAGTGCATGGTTCTGTAGGCTGAGTTCCAGCCATGAGGAAGGGTCTTGAGGTATTTGAGGGGTTTGTGTTGTGTAGTAGCGGTTTCATTGTGAGTGGGTGAGAGAGTTGTGATAGACGGATGAGAGGGGCTGGGGATGGTTGTATTGGTGGAGGAGTGTGTCGTCGACGATTGTTTTTCCTTGTATGAAAGCGAGACATCAGAATACTTAGGAGTAGTGGTCTTTAATGTTATGGGGTTATTAATGGAGGGTGTGTTGGATTTTGTAATGGTTTGGATTTGGGGTATAGGCGGTGGATTTATTAGTGGGCTTGTTGGTACGTAGTGCTTTTGGGATGTTAGAGATGTAGGGGATATTGGGTTGGATGAATTATCAATGGGAGTAACGTGTGGGTTTGGGTTGGCAGGGCCATCATTGATATTGGTATTGTTCAGAGAGGTTTGTGATTGCGGCTCTATAGTAGCCTTTTTTGGTGGTAGGGGTTTGGTGTAATTGGTTGCATGTAGAGCTTGCATGTGAAGATTAGCGACAATTACTGCCACGTGTCTAGAGGTGATGTGGTTGACAGGGGCGGCGATTTGGTTTACGGTAGGCTGGTTGGAGGAAGATAGAGAGTTGGGATCTTGGAGTGGGTTAGGGTCAGTAAGACTGGGCTGGCCCAAATCCTTCAAAAGGCTCGGGCTTTTGGGTTTGAGCTCCTCAGAGGAGAGAGGGTGGAATTTATTAACGCTTTTTGTTATTAAGGATTGTTTTGTTATTAAGGACTGGTTTATTGTTAGTAAGGTTATTATGAGCTAATGAAGAGTTATTAGAGAGATTGTTTTTGGGGTTGAGAGACTTACCTGTATTGGTGGAGGTCGACGCTTGTTGCTGCTGGCTCGTAGGCAAGTTTCTTAGTGGTTCACGTTGTGATCTGTGCATGGTGTTTTTGGATGAAGAACGTTGAGGAAAGGTGATTATTTTCCAGTCTCCCTCAAGGTTGGATTCTGTACTGCGTTTCGTCTGACTGTAGGTATGTGCATGGTGAGTGATCATGGGTGTTGTGTTATTGGCAGGAGGGATGAGAGAGTATGAGAATTGACGGGTACTATGACCTAGGCGTCCACAATTTGTGCATAACAGATTGAGACCCTCATATAGAATGGATTGTCTATGGGTGCCAATGAAAATGTGTGTTTTCAATGGTTTGTCTATGGGCACTTCTATACAGATACGTGCATATCTCCCTCTTGTGGTGGTAGAGGTACATGCGTCTATTTTTAACAATTTACCTAATTTATTCCCCAGGGTTTGCAGCAGTGTAAGAACATAGAATTATGTGGGTAGTTCCGGTAGTCTAAGCCAAATGGTCGAGTAAGTCAGTAGGATATTGGAAGCAAGAAATTTTGGTTCCCATTTTCTCACTAATAGGAAGTGGTTGAGGACAAACCAACGCCCGTCATGTAGAGCGTGATGCATGTTTTCTTCCTTTTGGAATTTGAGGAGATAGAATTCCTACCCTAAATCAATGAGTGGAAAGTTTTCAGTGGGCTTCCATTGAACATAAATATTTTGTTTGAGTAGTTGGTGACCTACTTTGAGCCCAAATACTTTTACAATTACTGAAAATTTCCAAGGGGAGTAGAGACGTGTTTTTTCATTGGCTGTTAGTGGAACAAAGTTGTCTAGTTCGCTGGGGGATTTGCATTCACCACTAAGTTCAGGCTCTAGATTTGATATGTGGGTCGTTTGGATTTCGTGTGAGGTTGGTTGGGATTTGAGTAGTATATGCAAGAAGGAGTTCTTATTGGTGGGGTACAGGGATTCATCAATGTTCATACTACTTATGTCAGGCGGTTCACATTTTTATTGGTGGATTCCATATTCGGTAGTTGTATTCAATGTTGAGGAATGTGTTGGGTTGATTGAGTTCATTGGTGTTGGAATTTATATGGAGAGAAGGAGGAGCATTTCGAAACCAATTTTAACATAAGTCCCAGGTTGACTAATATATTTCTCACCAATGTTATAAATTTGCTATCGTCCATAGAAGAAGGAACAAAAATTAGAGCTTCGAACTTCGATTGCTCTGCTCAGGTTTATATTCAATCAAAATCGGAGTTGTAACCTTATTCTCAATCAGTGTTTGGTGCGTAGATATGCCATCTTTAGAGAGTTGAAACCTACAAGGAGCATGTTATTCCCTTTTAACTTTCTCAATTTGCTTTTTTCTCTTAGGTAATATTTGTTCATCAATCTCAGACTCAGATTCGATCTCAATTTCCTCCACAACAGATTGGAATTTGGGTGGAAGGAAAAGGAAGCCACCAAAAGTCAATGAAATTAGGTGTCATTATTAAAAGTACAGTTATAAATAGAATTCTATTTAGAGTGAATGCCTATCTTTTAGATAGTTTTACTTTGTGGTTAAGTCATTTTCCTCTATAAAATAGAGGGATCTTACCCAATTGTAAATCATCCCGAAATTCAATAAGAAATTCCTCTCTCTTTCTCTGCAATATTGTTCTTCTTCTTTTATTGTTTTATAACACGTTATCAGCACGAGACTCTACAGTCTCAAGAAGCTCTTTGAGAATATTAAGGTATAACTTTTCTCCACTTTTTAATTATGACTGACATAATGAAAAGAAAGTTTGTTGCCCTTGAAATTTCGGGCAAGAACTATATGACATAGGTGTTGGATGCTGAAATCCATTTAGATGCAATGGGTCTTGGAGACGCTATTAAAGATAATTATAAATCATCTACCCAAGACTATGCTAAGGCCTTGATTTTCTTGCGCCATCACCTTGATTAAGGGTTGAAAATAGAATATCTCACAGTCAAAGATTCACTTGTTTTGTGGAATGGCTTAAAGGAAAGATATGACAAATTAAAGTTGGTCACTCTTCCACAAGCACGATATGATTGGACTCATCTGAGGCCCCAAGACTTTAAGTCTGTTTCTTAATATAATTATGTGATGTTCAGAATTACTTCTAAATTGAAACTCTGTGGAGATACTATCACTGACTATGATATGCTTGAGAAAACGTTCACAACGTTTCATGCCTCCAATATGGTCTTGCAACAACAATACCGAGAGAAAGGATTCAAGAAGTACTCTGAGTTGATTTCTCTTCTCCTTGTGGCTGAACGAAATAATGACTTGCTCATGAGAAATCACGAAAATCGACCCACTGGGTCTACGCCATTGCCTGAAGTGGATGAGGTATATTCCTATTATACCAAGCGTGGAAAAGGTTGTGGACCTATTCGTGGTCGTGGTCGTAGTCATGGTCGTGGCTGTGGACAAGGAAGAAATTTTCCTGCTGTTAATCACCCCCCAAAGAAAAATAACCACCAAAAGTGGTAAGAAAAATATGAGAAGCCAAAGGCAAATGGTTCAGAAACTGAATGCTATCGCTGCGGTGGAAAGGGCATTGGGCAAATATTTATCGTGTACCAAGACATTTGGTTGAGCTTTATCAAACATCTCTAAAGAATAAAGGCCATGAAGCCAATTTTGTCTCAGACAATGATTTTGACATCACTTACGTGGATGAGGCAGACTTCTTTGAGCACCCTGATTGAAAAATAAATCACTTGATCGGTGATGGATCCGTGGTTAAAGATGATTGAGTAGTTTAATTTTTATTTTTGCCTATTCGTAGTAGTTAATGAATAAACATCATGTAATCATAATTCTTTAGATGAGTAGTAGTCATTAGCTTTATTTGTTTTATGAAACAATTGTTAGCTTATTTTGATTAAATATAGTTTTGGTATTCGTTATAAACACTGTTACACCACTCGAACTCAAACTTCAGTATGAAAAAAAAACCACTAACTCATGTTTGGTGCTTCGCCTGAAAGATAAAACTATAACTAAATACTAACATTGGCGTGAATGATGCCTGTTGAGAAGTTATCTTAGATTGATAATTTAACGTTTATATTTATAAAGATTTTAAGCTACTTCTCTTGGCACATTATGTTTTTGATTTGAAAGTCAAATTATTTTATATTTATTAAAAGAAGGGAATTTTCATACTAAAATAATAGCATATTTATGGAATTTTTAATTGATCAAGTCATTGAATATTTTATTTAGGGATCCAATTTCCTAAGTGTTTCCTTACTGTGCAAGACAATTAAGGTGTTTAATTTTTAATATTTTATAAAATGATATAATTACAGTAGATATTTATAAACATGTAAAATTGCATAAAAAGTAAATATATATATATATATATATATATGCTTCATCCCCGCAAAAAACTAGTCAAAACAATTTATTATACGCTACTTAGAAGCTCAAGTAACTTGAGTCGAAAAGAATAAAGTTTTGTACATGAAAGAACAAAAAGGATGACTAACCTGCAATTTGAATTATGAACTTGCTGCTAGGAATGAGAATGGAGTTCTCTTTGTATTTGTAAAAAAAATGAATATTCGTTGCTTTTGAGAGATATTAGCAGACTAGCGGATAAGATAAAGAATTGGGAAAGACCGTGAATTGGGGCTTCAATCAATAAAAAATGTCTTAACTTTTAAATTTAATACATTTCAGTTCCTTTTTAAAACTTTTGAGTAATTACCAAGCTGAATTTTGAGAATTTGGGTATTATTTAAAAGACTTATTCAATAAATTTTGCTTTGATTTGAAAAAATCTTTGGAGCTTACGCCTCACTAAAAAAAAGCGCCCCGAACGCCTGGGCGTACGCCTATTGAGACTTTCGCCTCACACCATCGCCCCGGGGCATTTTTGGTGCGCTTCGCCCCAAGGCTCGCCTGGAAACGCCTTTTATAACACTGGTACCACCATGTGCGCAACATGGCATCCGATCTCCACCATATCAGCTAAGCCTCCTTCTCACATATGTCGTGTGGGTTGACTTTTCCAATTCACAGCTATTATCAGTTTCATCCCAATAAAGGGAATAATCACAATTGCACCAGTATTTCAATTTTCATCCCAAATAAGTGAAATAATCACAATTCACCCCTAGATTTCCCCCTTCTATCTCTAAAATTCTCTTACCTTTCTCTAAAATCATCAAATAAACGTCCCAAAATAAGCCCCAAAGGCTATTTATCAAAATAAGGTCGGGATATATAAATAGGAAAATGGACCCTCTGAACTCAGGTCTGCGGTCAAATAATGGACCGCATAACAGGTATGAGGCCCGCAAAATGGGCTACGAAAACGATGCAAGGAACTGGGTTGCACTCGACAGGCTTGTAGTGCGTAGACCACTTATGCAGGCGTAGAATGGGCCGCACAATAGCCTAGCGAAATTTCCTCATCCTAACTCTTCGACATAAGTGTGGACCGTGAAACAAGTATGCGATCGCATAATGGACCGCGAAACAACCCTCAAAATTCAACATTTTTCCTGCTCAACTCCACGATAGTTATATGGCCCATGAAACGGTTCTGTGATCGCAAAATAGACCGGGAAATTTCTTTCTTCTGCCAAAACTTTTCATCCACTCCTCAGTGCATTCTTCAACCCAAAACCTCGGCAACAAAGCCTCAAATTATTGGGCGAAATTTTACGGGGCCTTACATCCTCCCCCTCTTAGGATCATTCGTCTTCAAATAAGGAGTAGAGTCCGCCCAGAACACTCAACATAATTGTTTTGCTCCTTTCTCACGTCAAAATTCCCCAAATTTGACTAACTCTCAAATTTTCCAAAACTTTCGGCAGAGTCTTCTCGGTAATTGGTCCTATCCACCTGCCATAGAAACACCAAAACCACCCTAACAATATATCCACAACTCTGCAAAGCATCACAATATATATATTAACAACATCAAGGGCATTACATTGACAGAAGTGGTATCGTGACCTGAACTGGACACATTTAAATCATAACATGTAGAAAGTATATGTTGAACCACAACTATATTTCTATACAAACAAGTGAGGAAATTTTCTTTCCACAACTCACTCGGCCTTCGTGGCGACCTCCTCGACTCGCAGACTTAGCCATAGAACTTTGACGGAGGCAATCTCGACTTCTAGACTTATCTAACAAGGATGAAAATTAGGTAACTGTCATAAGCCAATTACCCATTAACTTCACCTTCCATAGGTTCCACCGGAATGATATACAAAAAACTTCCAACGACCCTTTCAGGCATAGATACATGAAACACCGGGTGCATGGAGAACAACTATGG